>JANVCC010004982.1:0-25374 GCA_025345505.1 Todiramphus chloris collaris | reverse complement strand
GTTTTGCTTTAGAAGGGCCTGCTCCACTGTCATCTGACCACACTGAGTCATCTGTTTTTGTTAGGTGTTTCTTTCCAGTTGCAGTGGCATCAGGCTTTGCATCTGGTTCTGACTCATACTCAGATTCAGCTTGGGAAGGACCATCACCCTGATCTGTTGCTGGACTTGGCTGTTTTGTTTGTTTTCTTTTCTTCAGAGGAGCAACTTTTACAGGTACAGTTTGGTGGGAGTGGTCACAGTAGCTGTGGGTGTAGCTGCCGGCTTTGCTGCTGGAGCTGGAATAGCTGCAGTGCTTCTTGTGGGAGTTGGAGCAGCAGCAGCGCTTGTTTTGAGAACAGGAGGAGCAGCAGCAGCAGGGCTCATTGGGGGGGCCTGCGGAGACTGAGTAGCCGTGGTGCTTGGGTTTGGAGCTGGCGCAGCAGCAGGGCTCGTTGGGGGGCCTGTGGAGACTGAACAGTCATGGCATGTTTCCTGCATACAGATGGTATCACGGAATGTCTCAGGGAAGCAGCACGCAATCTACGTTTTTTGGTGACTACCCGACCTGTGTTACTTCACTGATGACTAATCTGACGCCACACAGTGAAGATATTAGAAATTAATAGCAATAATATGATCTTTTGGTAATAACCCTGTCCAGAATCCTCATTATTTGGAGTTATAAAAACTGGTGTAGTCAGATTAGCATAGTGCGGAGCAGTATAAATTCCCAAGATGAAAACAAATGTATTCCTAGTAATAAAATCCACTATGTAATGCCAGTAGTACCGAGAAGCACTCGCTGCCCAATTCAGTGCAACATAAATCAGAGATAAACACCATAAGAAAGCAGAGGATTTCGCCCAGCGCCCAAGCCCAAGAGCATTCATATAAACGGTTAGAAAAATCAAAGAGTGACATAACGCGTACGACACGTAAGGGAACAGTACAGCATTTAACTCTGAAAGAAATGCTAAAAAGACACGAACACAAACTGCTCTCAGAAAAGACATCATTTAGGCAGTCTGTTTTAGTTTCCAATTCTTAAAGACCCTCAGGAAAAAAGGTGATACTCTCTGAAGCAAGCGAAACAGAATTTGAACTATTTCGGCAATCTATCAGAATTCTGATCGTGCCCCACGTTGGGCGCCAATAAATCTGTCACGGTTTAGGGTCAGGGCAGCCCCTTAGACCTATAACAGATGCTCTCTGTTAGCCCCCCTCCCTCCCCAGAGGGGAAAGAGAAAGGGAATAGGGGAGAGAGACTTAGCGATTAGAATAGGAAACTAGAACAGTGTTGGGGAATAGCTTGAGAACAAGGGCCACGGCTCACTGCAAGATATATTAGCAGAAGCTAGGCATTAGACCTAGCCCAGCTGCAGGGACAGGATGCCCTTGAGGAGGAACGTTGGGATAATAATAGGGTAGTTTGGGTTATAGAAAGAAGGACACTATATCAGTGTGAGAAGACATCAGGATGTTTTGGTCAATGGAAACAGGAGCTATCTAGCAGCTGGGACCATCAAGGGGTGGTCGTAATGAGAGTGTGACTTCTTGGATGGACCTATGGGAACTATCATGAATATGTATATACTTGAAAAAGCCTCTGATGATGAATTCCCTACTCCCCTGCCATCCTGTGAACCTTCTGCACCGTCTGCGCCTCTGGTGGCAACCAAGCTCCCAGGAGGTCCAGACGGGCTGCCACCTGGCTATAAATCCCAATTAGAGAAGGAAGCTGTGCGAGGAGGCTGTGCGAGGAGGCTGTGCAAGGAGGCTATGCGGTTAGCCTGGATAGCTTTGGGGAAAGTAAGAACTTCACCCCCCACTCCCTCTTATATTAGTATCTAACAAGGAAGGGAAGAGCACTTTGCTACCTTTGTAGATTGAGTAACAGAGGCAATTAACCGCGCGGATGTTCCAGAGTATATGAATGGGGCCCTGTTGCGGCAGTGCATGTTAGAGAATTCGAACATCGCTACTCGATCTATATTGGTAACAATGCCTGCTGATGCCAGTGTGGAGGCTATGCTGGAGAGAATGAGCAGGGTGCCTGTGGGCCATCACGCTATGTTAGTGGAGGCAGTGAAGGAGGTGGGGCTCAGGATTCAAGAGAGTCAGTGTCAGGTTTTAGCAGCCCTCTCTCCGCTGCAGTCAGGGAGATCTAAAGGAGGCCCTCGCTTGCACCGTTTCCGATGCGGCCAGCAAGGTCATATGCGGCGCAACTGTCGGGTGCAACACGTATGGTGCCCCAACTGCCAAATGGATAGCCATGCTGCAGCAGCCTGCCGCCGGAAGCAGGGAAACGGGAAACCGAGTGCGAGGAGCCGCCACGCGATGACACCAACAGCAGCTCCAGCGATGGCATCAGGCCCAAGGTCATCAGGGAACTCCTGCCAGCCAGCGTACTTTGCCCCAGCACCGCAGGAAGCCACGGCCTGGACCTGGCAACCACAATAGATACAACGCTGATCGACAACCGGGTTGCCTGCATTCCTACTGGAGTTCAAGGACCGCTTACCTGCAGGGGACAACGCTATGGTGCATTACTCATAGGCCACTCATCTGCGGCCAGTAAAGGAAAAAAAAAAAAAAAAAAAAAGGGTGCAAACTCATTTTCCACCTATGATGATTCCAGCAGGAAGCCGTATTGACCAGCTCATCCCATTGCCTCAACTGATCCAGGAAACGAACGGTGGCCAGGTTTCGCCTCGAGGCAACAAGGGATTTGGGTCCACAGGAGGAATGGCCAAATTGACTGTGCCTATGAATACTCAGCTCGTAATGAATATCACACTAACTTTGGGACGGGACAGCTTGAACATAAGGGACTTGTTGGACACCGGGGCTGATCTTACCATTGTTTCCAGTAGTATCTGGCCGGAGAATTGGCCACTACAGAGTGTGGCCGGGGCAGTAGAGGGGGTTGGTGGAGCCTCAGCAGTCCGGCGGAGCATTCCCATAATGGTGCAGATTAATGGACAGGTGGTAACGGTACCAATAACCGTGATGCCACTACCCTCGGGGGTGTTCGCCCTTCTCAGCTGAGATAAACGATCCTTCTGGTGATGACCAGGACACCGACCGTCAGGTAGATGGTCTGTCTACAGGCAAAGACTGGGATCGTCCTTCCACAAGCAGAGACTGAACTTTAAGTTTCTTTTGTTATGGAGTCAGAAAGTTAAAGCCCTTAAGGCTATTTTGGATTTAATAACTGATGTAAACTTCTATTTAAGATTAGTACCTGATAGAATTGTGATGTAGAATTTGTTTGCTAGATGTATTTTCTATGGCATCACTGGAGACTCTGCCCACTTTAAAGCAGCATCTGATTTGGGCTCTGTCTGGTAACTGGCCATTACCAAGCAGATCCCTTATGCTGCGTTTGTTCTCCTTTCTGCAAGGCTACCCGTAGAAAATTACTAACAATCTCTTTTTCGTCTTTAAAGAAAAAGGGGGGAATTGTGGGGTGAGACCTCTGCATGGTATCCTGTTAGTACCCAGGAGCCTCAGGAACTAGAACTGTTGGGCTCGGTAAAAATGGATGCCTGTATCATGTTTAATTTTACTGGGAACCAGGCCATTATGAAAGGTGCCAGGCCCCAGTCGCTTAACAGTTCTATCTCTGTTTACCGGAATCAATCTGCATGGTGTAATTATACTGCAAACAATTGGTCGAAATCCAGCCATGCCCCACAGATACTACCCTCGGGGATATTTTTGATCTGTGGGGATCGCGCATGGCCCGGGATACCTTCTCGAATATCGGGGGGACTGTGTTCTTTAGGGAAACTAACACTATTGATACCTAACACTAGTATGATATTGAGCATAGAACGGCACCGTAACAAGCGGGCCGCACACGCTTTTAGTCAAGACTGTAAAGATGATGTTTATTTTTGGTCAGCTGGAAAAGTCATTGATGCTTCATTTCTTGCACCTGGTGTAGCTGCAGCACAAGCATTAACCATGCTAAACAAATTAGTATGTTGGCTCAGTAAACAGACTAATGCCACTTCTATAGCTCTTGCAGGACTATTAGCCGATGTAGATAGCATTCGACACTCTACTTTACAGAATAGAGATGCCATTGATTTCTTGTTGTTAGCCCAGGGTCATGGTTGTATGGAATTTGAAGGGATGTGTTGTATGAAACTTTCTGATCATTCTGAGTCTATTCACAGGATTATTCAACCTTTAAAGGATGGAGTCAAAAAACTAAGGATCACTGATGGCTTGGACGGGTGGTTGAAAGGTTGGGGGTTGACGGGTGGGTTACTTGATCTGGTTAAGCAGGGACTGGTTGTGATGTTGGTCATCGTCGTCTTGCTTCTGTTTGTCCCTTGTCTCTTCTAGTGCGTCAGCGGTATGATCTCCCGGAGCATGGAGAAATTTGCCCATGCTGCCTGGCTTGTCCAAAAAGAAAAAGGGAGAATTGTTGGGGAATAGCTTGAGAACAAGGGCCACGGCTCACTGCAAGATATATTAGCAGAAGCTAGGCATGAGACCTAGCCCAGCTGCAGGGACAGGATGCCCTTGAGGAGGAACGTTGGGATAATAATACGGTAGTTTGGGTTATAGAAAGAAGGACACTATATCAGTGTGAGAAGACATCAGGATGTTATGGTCAACAGAAACAGGAGCTATCTAGCAGCTGGGACCATCAAGGGGTGGTCGTAATGAGAGTGTGACTTCTTGGATGGACCTATGGGAACTATCATGATACCGGATCGAAGGCAGAATGGACAGAGTCCTCCTTGGGTGCTCCGAGGAAGGAACCGAAAGAGGACGCGAGCCAAGCCAAGCAAAAGCTGTCAAAGCAGTCCAAAAGGGGAGAGAAGAGCCCAGAGACCCTTCGGGTCCCTCAGCTCTAGACCAAATATGGCGTATATGGGATGGAATACCTCGTTGGTCCGTTTAGAGTCACCTGTCCTGTCCGCTCCTCCCTGAAGGTGCAGCCTTTCACTTTCTGCACCCCCCAATGTGGTACACAAGACCCAGCAATGGCCTTGGTCTGCATACCACTCCTTGGTAGTAACTCTAAACATAAGGTGTTATCACTGCTAGAGCAGACACTGTGCAAACAGGCTGCTAACTTCAGAAAGTGCAGTTAATTAAAAGAACTGAGATGAAATGTAAAATTACTGAACAGAATTAGTTCTGTTTTCACACAATCCAGGACAACTTTATATTTACTTTTTCTGTTTTTCTCCTATAATTCATTAAATTTGTTTTTTCTTAACTTCCAATCTTGGGTGAGGCATTTTTCTTTTTCCTTATTCCCCTTTTTATCCTCCCCTGGGAGGGAGGGGGGAAGGGGGCTTGTGGATGCTGAAAAGCTGCTAGCAGAGGGATTTTCTCAGGTTCTTACAATATTGGGTGAGAATCCTGCCTTTCTCACACATGTTATGAGAAATAGTAGGATGGTTTTTGTAAGCTAGACTAACACATGGTGTTTTGCTAAGTTCTGTTTATGGTACATTGGAAAAATATTTTGAAATAGGTGTTGTAGGAATTTAGCCAATCACCCTAGGAGATGGGTGATCACTGACCAATCGCCCTATGGGGCTAGTGTATATAAAACGGGGTTATAAATTAATAAAGTTGCTTCTTTTGCCTGCTCTTGGTGAATTTATATGTTGCTGCATCTCTCCGCTCCTGGCATAAACAGCGACATTTGGTGACCCGCGATGTGTACTACCCGCAACAGACCCAGCCGAGCAGCTCTTGGGAGGTACGCAACCGCCCCCCCCTTCCCCCCCCCAGCCCCGAGTTTCATGGCTGGGACCGGTCCAGGCGCTGGGGTATTAGAAAAACCCTGCCAAGATGGGGAATTGCAACTCGAAAGAAAGCGTTGTGCTGTTGGCCTGGAAGAATTTCCTGGCCGTCAAAGAGAGCGCTGTTTCGGAGGACACCCTCTGCACTCTTTTGCAATGGGCAGCTGACCACCAGTTTCTCGCGAACTCTGACATCGCCTTTGATTTGGAGCTGTGGTGGCTGCTGGGCACCAGGCTCCATCGTGAGCTCCCCAATGGGGACGACACAC
This sequence comes from Todiramphus chloris collaris, assembly GCA_025345505.1. Classification (NCBI taxonomy): domain Eukaryota; kingdom Metazoa; phylum Chordata; class Aves; order Coraciiformes; family Alcedinidae; genus Todiramphus; species Todiramphus chloris. Next base: position 19,349 of record JANVCC010004982.1, on the reverse strand, counting down.
TGCTAGACTTGTTTCGCACTTGGAAAGATATATTCGCTGTGCTACTGTAATGAAGAAAATTGGATGATTCGTATCAATAAGATGTGTCAGCAGGGGGTTGCTGTTAAAAGGGAACAGGTAAACCAATCGCTTCAGCTGGTTTGCTCTAATAAAAGCACCAGATCAGGTATGGAAAGGTACCAAATGTATTCTACCCTGCTGGGGACTCGGCCCTCCAGGACATCATCCCCGCTCCCACTGGATACAGGCCTGGCCGAGGCCTGAGTTTTAAATGTCATCATAAATCTTAGTTTAGTAGCCGTAAACTGTGTTTTGTTTTACATAGTTGTAAGTTGTGTTTTGTTTTACATAGCTGTAAAATGTGCTTTGTCTTACATGGTTATAAGCTGTGTTTTGCCTTACATATTTGTAAGCTATAGCCTGTCTTACATAGCCTTGAGAGTTATCAAGGTTCTCATAAATCCTGCAGCCTGTCTTGTGTAGTCTTGGTCTTTGGAGATAAGGGAAACTAAGTCCCAGACAGGGACGAATACAGGAGAGCCTCCCACAGACAAGCCAGGTCACACCAGCCCTGTGATTTCTGACTCATCACAACTCTGAATTTTGAGACAAAAGGTGAAAAGTACACTGCGAGGAAGACTGGAGGCCTTCCTCCTGAAGACCCCGGCCCATGACCACCAGACAGCAGTGCGCAAGTGCCAAAGGGAGGAGACCCGTGATAATGAGTTCCTGGATCTGATTATAATAATCCAACCCCACATAATGAATATGTAGTTAACGCTGTTGGATATGAATGATTTAGTGTAATAAATGCCTGCTTGCTTGACATCTTGCATGCGTGTTGGTGGAGCGCAGACTCCCCACGCACCCAGCGCTGCTTGTTCATTCCCCATCACTAATAATTTTTTTATTTTTTTATTTAAAGACGATTTTGGTCTCTTTTATAACACTCCTTAGCCCAGCGGCTCTGGTCTCCTCCACGCTGCTCCCTTCGGAAAATATAACAGTGCCGGTCGTTCCCACGGCCTCTCTGGTTGTCCGATCTGGTTTAACAGTGACGTGGAGCTCCATGGTGGCACCTGGATTTTCCGCGCGCGTGTCCGCTGCGTTCAGGGCACCCTCGAGTTTCTCAGAAGCGCCCGCAGCGCCTGGCAGCTCCGCGCGTGTGCCCCTCTCTGGATGTTTGAATGCGCAGCTGCAGCCTCCCATGATGGACCTTTTAACGCGGCAGCTGGCAGTGTTGGAAGAATATCAGCCGAGGATATCTCAGCAGCTAGCGGAACTGCAGGAAGCATTCCTGTGGGCGGCAGCTGAGAGAGGCGTGCCAGTCCGACCCGAGCCGGAAGTTCCGGCTCCGGTAATTCTGAACGCACAAGTGGCAACGGCTCCGGCAGCGCAAGCGGCAGTGGCGGAAGAAACGGCGGCCCCGGCAGAGGCGGAGTCGGCAGTTCCGGCGACTCCGGCCAAGCTGACGACACCGACTCCAGCGGCAGAGGCGGCTCCGTCACAAGATCCGCCTGCACCGCCAGCAGCGCCCCAAACTGCACCGCCACAGCCGGCTGCCTTGCTACCCCCTGCGCAACCGACTGCAGCCCCCACCGCCCTATCGCCCTCTAGCCCGGCACCCGTACCCTGCCTGCCTCCATCGTTCGTACTGGGGTCCTCGGGGAAACCCCTGTCTGATGATTCAGGCAGTGATACAGAAGGCACACTTGCCTTGGGGTGGAAGGCTACGGTATCCGGGTGGTGGAGGAAGAGGTTGCTGTAGAGCCATCCTTGGACACTCCCAGACTGTACTGTAACTGTCCGTCCAAAAAACAGCAGGCGTTTCTGGGAGTAGGTTAAATTGCGGGCTCTAGAGGAGGGCAAGTGGAATCTATTAGACAAAGTGGGACTACCAGACAGGTCAGGGGAATTTATGTAGGATTAGGATACTGCTATAACGCCTCAAAAGGGTATGCCACTAACTCAAGGTGATAGTAACACCCCACAAGGGGATGTCCAAGTCTATCCTGTGTTTAAGGCTGTCCCAAATACAGGTCAACGTGATAGACATGATGTTATTGCTTGGAAGGTTGTACAAGATTTAGAATCCAAAGTGGCACAGTATGGGCTTGGTTCTCCTGAACTCATGTAACTTCTTAGAGTGCTGAATGCTGATCTGCTTGCTCCATTTGATATGAAGCACTTCGCTCAAATCATACTTCAACCTGTACAATTTGCAGTTTTTGAGACTACCTGGAGAAAGATGTCTGAGGAGGTTGCACTACAGAATAAGCAGTTGCCTTCCACTGACATTAGACACGAAGTTGGAGTAGATGCCCTTATGGGACTCGATAACTACTGTAATGCTGATGTCCAGGCCACCTGGCCCTCTCAAATTCTAGAGCAAGCTCAAAAGTTCAGCATGGGAGCTCTATTTAAGACCACGGAAATGGCTACTCCTCAAACATGATATATGAAAATATGCCAGTGGCAGACAGAGCCATTTTTACTCTTTGTAGAAAAGGTTGCTGCTGCCCTTGAGAAGCAGGTTGCAGATAACTCATTGAGGCAGATGATGTGCATACAATTAGCAAGAATCAATGCCAACGATGAGTGTAGAAAAATCATAGATGCTCTACCAGGGGATCCTACACTCACAGATATGGTTGAAGCCTGTGCTAAGGTGGGGTCTGCGAGCCATAAAAGGTCTGCTTTGTCTGCGTTTCTGTTGCCTGTTCACGCATCTTCTGATTGTGAACCGAAGCAATCCAAAGCCGGGAGCAAACGGAAAAGGGCTAAACCAAGGCAAAAGGAAAACGCAGGGACCTACCAGTGCAAGAGGTGTGGTAGGCCAGGTCATTGTACAGAATACTGCAGATCTCTGCGCCATGCCGACGGTCGGCCTTTTCTGGGAAACAAACACCAGGGTGCAAAAAGGGGGAATTGCTCTCCGATGCAGGTGTTCCCCCAGTGAATGGCACAGACACAGGCCTACCCAGACACCTAAGTAACAGCAGCCCAGGATCAGCCAGGTTCGATGTCTACACCACAACAACAGTCGTATTAGAATCTACTCGTAGTTATGAGGTCCCTTTGGATGTATATGGACCCCAAGGTCAGGGACTCAGTGCAATGCTCGTGGGAAAACCTAGTGTTACCCACCGAGGGATCTTTGTACACTCAGAAGCTATTGATGATGACTTTACAGGCCAGATTCATGCTATGGTTTCCACGCCCAACCCCCCTGTTGCTATCCATGAAAAGACTTGCATTGCTAAATTAATGCCTTTTAAGTCATGTGTCCCTAGGTCAGAACAACGAGATCGCGACAGTAGCGACAATGGACCTACGGGACTTCCACAGATCTTCTGGACTTCAGACATCTCTAGCCAAAGGCCACAGATGACATGTACCCTAGTCCTGCCAAATGCTCGTCTGCCCCAGACTCAGCTTCGAGGTTTGATCAATACAGGTGCTGATGTAACGATTGTCTCCTTCTCTGCGTGGCCTCCTTCATGGCCTTTAGCCCCTGTGGGATCGGCCATCTCAGGGTTAGGAGGAACCGCACAGAGCTATTTAAGCAAATGACCTGTAATGGTAAAAGACCCAGAGGGACATACAGCTACAATTCGGTATTATGTTACTAGCCCTCCAATCAACCTCTGTGGGTGGGACGTGCTGGCAGCTTGGCGGGGTACGAATTGGGACAAATTTTTGATAGGGGTCACTGTGCGTAAGGGCGCACAGTTTCCTCCGCTGCCTTTGCGGTGGCTAACTAACAGACCGATCTGGGAATCACAGTGGCCCATACCAAATGAGAAATTAGTTGCCCTTCATCAGCTGGTTCAGGAACAGTTACAACAGGGACATATTGAGCCTTCTACTAGTCCCTGGAACACTCCTGTTTTCGTAATTAAGAAGAAATCAGGGAAATGGAGACTCTTGCAGGATCTCCAAAAAGTTAACGCAGTGATGGAAGGTGTGGGGGCATTGCAGCCTGGTATGCCCTCACCCACCATGATTCCAACAGGGTGGGACATCCTGATCATTGATCTGAAGGATTGCTTTTTCACAATTCCTTTGCATCCTAATGACAGACCAAAATTTGCCTTTACTGTGCCTGCAGTTAACAATGCTGAACCTGCAAGTAGATATCAATGGAAGGTTCCACCTCAGGGCATGAAGAACAGCCCGACTATCTGCCAATGGTATGTCGCTTAAGCTTTGTCCGGAGTCCGTGAGCAGTTTCCTGAGGAGTACTGCTACCATTACATGGATGATATCCTGGTGGCAGCATCCACCCAGGACGAGCTGCTGAGGGTACAGCCTCGGCTGCTCGCTGCTCTGCATTCCTGAGTGTTGCAAGTGGCTCCGGAGAAAGTTCAGCAGCATCTTCCTTGGAAATATCTAGGAGTCAAAATTTTGGACCAAACTATACAACACCAAGAGGTGCAATTCTCGGATTCTATTAAAACCTTGAATGATGCTCAGAAATTGCTGGGTATCATCAACTGGGTACATCCTTATCTGGGGCTAACCAAGACGCAACTTTCCCCGCTTTTTAATATTTTAAAGGGGGACGCCAATTTGAATTCACCTCGGAAATTGACTCCGGAAGCGCAACGAGCGCTGCGGGAGGTATAACAGGCTTTTTCTGCTCATCAGGTTTATCGAGTGGATCCCTCCATTGATATCACTGTTTTCATTACTGCTCCAGACCTCCACCCCACAGGTATCATCGGCCAGTGGAACACACAATGGCCTGACCCTTTGCATGTCCTAGAACAGGTCTTTCTGCCTCATCAGCCGAAAAATACAGCACCCACATTGTTTGAATTGATCGCTTCTCTGATAATCAAATGCTGCCAACGGTGTTTGCAATTAACGGCGGCGGATCCTGCAACTATTATTCTTCCAGCACCACAGGAACACTTTGAGTGGAGCCTTGCCAATAGCGCTCCTTTGCAAAGTGCGCTGCAAAATTTTTCAGGGCAGATCGCTTACCACCTGCCCAGCCATAAATTACTGCAGCTGGCAAAATCGACCCGCTTCACCTTGCAGCCAAAAAACAGTCGGGTGCCAGTGAAAGGAACCACCGTCTTCACGGATGGTTCTGGAAAAACAGGGAAAGCAATTGTTACCTTGAAGGAGGGATCTGAGTGGCAGGTGCTGGAAGGCCATGAGTCAGGCTCTTCCCAGCTGGTTGAATTGAGGGCTGTTGCCATGGCTTTTCAGCAGTTCTCTCAGGTGCCTTTGAATTTGGTTACTCTTCATGCTTATGTAGCAGATATAATCCAACGCTTGGATTGTTCACTTCTAAAGGAAGTGAATAATGCGGCTCTGTTTTCACTATTGCAAAATTTATGGTGTGCAATTCAAGCTCGAGCACATCCATACTACAGTCTGCACATTCGAAGCCACACCAGTTTGCCAGGTTTTATAACAGAAGGCAATGCCAGGGCTGACATGCTGGCCAACCCTGCATGGGTAGCGCCTCAGCCTGACAAAATTGTGCAAGCCAAGGCATCGCACGGTTTCTTCCATCAAAGTGCACATACCCTGCAGAAGCAGTTTCATTTAACACCAGCTGACGCTCATGACATTGTCAGTGCTTGTGCTGACTGTCACAGACTCGCTGCACCTTTGCCACCAGGGGTAAACCCCAGAGGCCTAAAAGCTTTGCAGCTTTGGCAAACGGATGTAACGCACGTCCCTGAGTTTGGCCAGTTTAAATATGTGCACATGTCCATTGACACTTTCTCCTCAGCTATGTGGGCTTCTGCTCACACTGGAGACAAAGGCCGTGATGTCATTGCCCATTGGAAATTGGCTTTCTCGGTCCTGGGCGTGCTGTCTGCTGTGAAAACTGATAATGGTCCTGCCTACGCCTCGCAGAAGACGCGTCAGTTCTTGCACCTTTGGGGTGTAAACCGCACTTTTTTCATTCTGTATTCTCCTACCGGCCAAGCTTCTGTTGAACGCGCTCATGGCACTTTGAAGCGTGTTTTGGAAAAACAAAAAGGGGGAATGCATGGAGAAACCCCACAGAGACGACTATAAAAAGCTTTGTATACAATTAATCATCTCACAGTTCCACCAAATTCAAATAATCCTGTTATTCTGAATCATTTTCTCTCATTGCAGTCGTCATGTGAGACGCACCTGCCTCGGGCAAAAGTCTGGGTACGGGATCTGCTCACCAACAATTGGGAAGGCCCACATGAGCTTATTGCTTGGGGTCGTGGGTATGCTTGCATTTCCACAGATACTGGGGTATGGTGGCTTCCTGAAAGATGCGTTCGCCCTGACCTGCGGCACCAGAGGTAGAACAGGCAACCTCCAAATGATGACCAGAATGCAGATTCAACCAAATGATCCTTCTGGTGATGACCAGGATACTGAGCATCAGGCAGATGGTTCTTCCACAAGCAGAGACTAGGATGGTCCTTCCACAAGCAGAGATGGAACTTTAAGTTTCTTTTGTTATGGAGTCAGAAAGTTAAAGCCCTTAAGGCTATGTTAGAATTAATAACTGATGTAAATTTCTATTTAAGATTAATACCTGATAGAATTGTGATGTAGAATTTTATTTGCTAGATGTATCTCCCATGACATCGCTGGAGACACTCTGCCCACTTTAAAGCAGCATCTGATTTGTGCTCTGTTTGGTAACTGGCCATTACCAGACTGACCCCTTATCAGCATCCGATTTCGGCTCTGTTTGGTAACTGGCCATTACCAAACAGATCCCTTATGCTGCGTTTGTTCTCCCTTCTGCAAGACTCACAGAGGATTACAAACGATACCTTTTTGGTCTTTAAACAAAAAGGGGGAGTTGTGGATGCTGAAAAGCTGCTAGCAGAGGGATTTTCTCAGGTTCTCACAATATTCACTGAGAATCCTGCCTTTCTCACACATTATGAGAAACAGTAGGACGGTTTTTGTAAGCTAGACTAACACGTGGTGTTTTGCTAAGTTCTGTTTATGGTACATTGGAAAAATATTTTGAAATAGGTGTTGTAGGACTTTAGCCAATCACCCTAGGAGATGGGTGATCACTGACCAGTCGCCCTATGGGGCTAGTGTATATAAAACGGGGTTGTAAATTAATAAAGTTGCTTCTTTTGTCTGCTCTTGCTGAATTTATATGTTGCTGCATCTCTCCGCTCCTGACATAAACAGCGACAGGGGCTAATAGAGGGAAATCCTGCTCTGTGTTTCATGTGGGCTTGCCTTGATCCTTAAATGGAGACAATACCTCAGTGTCCAATGCTCTCAACTTAATTGTGCAGCCAGCAGACTGCATGACCTGCACAGAAGCTTGACACTTAATAGCAAGCTCTAGTATGCTCAATTCAAAACTTCTGCTGTCATGCTCCACATGAAGTGCTATAATGCTTCGCCTTGGTGTCCTTGTTGAATTGACCCTTGTCTGGTGAAGGCAGGAGACGGGATGTCTGGTGGAGTTTATCTAATCATTTAACAAGCAACAACAATGAATGGGTAGTGGTATAGTACGGGCCTACTGTGAAATTCATAACCTTGTAGATAATGGTTATCTCCAGGAACAGGCAAACAGGACGTCTCCAGGCACCTGAGCATGCTGAAAAGACAAGAACCGGTTTTGTGTCAAGAATAAGTATTTTAGACTGTAGGTCACTGAAAGAACACAGTGATGAAGAAGAAAAGGTGAAGTAAATGTCCACGACAGGCCACGAAAGACCAGCAAGGGGAGAAAAGATCTTAACCTGTCGTAGATGGTGGGAGAATTACAGCACTCAATGTGAGCAATCAGGCAATTCTCGTTTATTGTTAAGACCAACACTCTTTTATACAGTTATTAATGAGGCTCATACATAGTGCAAAAGCAAGCTCATTATTGGTTAGGCTATAAAAAGTCAGACCTGCCCAGTTGCTTATCTCTGTGGTCGTGCAGCTGGTGCAGCTCCTCATATCTTAGGCCCCAGGCATCTTGTTGTTGCAGAACTCCCTTTCTCAAGGAACAATCTGACCTTGCTATTCTGTTACACTATCTGTGTCCTGTGCCTGTGCAGCTCCTCGTCAGCAAGTCTCTGCATGGGAATGTGACCCTTACCCTGTAGCCACTCTCCCACATTAACCCTAATTTTATTACGCATTCTCGGACTATGTAAATGAATTCTAGGAACCCATTAGCATAAGACTGCCCATTCTAAGAAATATAATGAGTATATATGTTTAGCCTACATATAAACTATGTACCCAGCTTGCATGGGTATGCACATTTGGAGGAGTGATCCCTTGTGCATCTGGCACCACAAAACAAAGAATGCCTGCTTAATAACTTTGGTTATTGAGTTTTTCACTGTATCACTGGTGTCCAGGTGCTCACCAAGCTGCTCTATCACTCCCTCTCCACAGCATGACAGAGGGAAAAGATAAGATTTGAAATCTGTGGGTCAAGATAAAGGCAATTTAATAAAGCAAAAGCAAATGATGCATGTGGAACCAAAGGAAAACAAAAGCAGATTTATTCTTCGCTTCTCAGCAGGCAATATCCAGCCACTTCCTGGCAAGTAGGGCCTCAGTACACTTAACGGTTTACTTTGGAAGACAAATGCTTAATAATGAATGCCCGCTCCCCTCCTCCTTTCTCTTAGATTTTATTGCTGAGCATGACATCATATGGTATGGAATATCTCTTTGGTCAGTTTGGGTGGGCTGTCCCAGCTATGTCCTCTCCCAAGATCTTGTCCACTCCCAACCTACTGGCCTTTGGGTGGGGGTTGGAGAGACAGCCCTTGATACTTCTGGCATCACTGCTCATCAGTAGCTGAAACACTGGTGTGTTATCAGCGCCTTTCTATCTACCACTACAAAGCACAGCACTAGGAGGGCTGCTATGGAGAAAGTTACCTCCATCCGAGCCAGACCCAATACAGCCACAGTGTGGGTGGGACTTGAACCCATACTTGCACCTTGGTAATTCAAATCCACCACCAATCAAGAACAGAGACATGAACAATCTAAGTACAGAATTAGAAAGAATTTTTTCTCAATCATTTCGCATACAGTGCCCCAGCCTAATGCTGGGGGATCTCAATATTGAGGAAGCTGTCCTGGTTTGAGTTAGAACAGATCTAACTCTGTTCAATGATTTTACTTTTCAACTAAGTCTCTTCTATGTAACTGCACAATGAAACTAAACCCTGACAGAATGCCGGGCTTATATATGTTATGATACAGCTGTGTAGACCAATCAAATCACCCATGTTTAGAGGTGGGCTAATCGGTTACTATTGCTCACTTTATTAGTACATGCTTGTCCTGTGCATGATCAGTGTTTAGTTGCTCCATGCAGGTGGTGTGGACATATGGTCCACGATGTGTGTTAATCTTCATTGTTTTAAAACAATGTCCTTCGCAGATTGTGAGGTTTTTCACTGGATTCTGCGTGGTTGCTATTCTGAGAACCCCAAGTTTATTCCTAGGTCAACATCCCCTTGGCTGTCTCTGTTTATACCGGGAGCAAAAAGATGCAGCAACACATAAATTCAGCAAGAGCAGGCAAAAGAAGCAACTTTATTAATTTATAACTCTGTTTTATATACCCTAGCCCCATAGGGCGATTGGTCAGTGATCACCTGTGGATGCTGAAAAGATGCTAGCAGAGGGATTTTCTCAGGTTCTCACAATATTCACTGAGAATCCTGCCTTTCTCACACATGTTATGAGAAACAGTAGGACGATTTTGTAAACTAGACTAACACATGGTGTTTGGCTAAGTTCTGTTTATGGTACATCGGAAAAATATTTTGAAATAGGTGTTGTATGACTTTAGCCAATCACCCTAGGAGATGGGTGATCACCGACCAATCGCCCTATGGGGCTAGTGTATATAAAACGGGGTTATAAATTAATAAAGCTCCTTCTTTTGCCTGCTCTTGCTGAATTTATATGTTGCTGCATCTCTCTGCTCCTGGCAAAAATAGCGACAATCACCCATCTCCTACGGTGATTGCGTAAAGTCCTACAACACTCATTTCAAAATATTTGTCCAATGTACCATAAACAGAACTTATCAAAACACCACATGTTGGTCCAGCTTACAGAGAGCATCCTACTGTTTCTCATAACATGTGTGAGAAAGGCAGGACTCACACCAAATACTGTGAGAACCTAAGAAAATCCCTCTGCTAGCAGCTTTTCAGCATCCACAATTCCCTCTTTTTGTTTAAAGACCAAAAAGGTATAATTTGTAATCCTTTGCGGGTAGCCTTGCAGAAGGGAGAACAAACTCAGCATAAGGGATCTGTTTGGTAATGGCCAGTTACCAAACAGAGCCTAAATCAGATGATGCTTTAAAGTGGTCAGAGAGATTCTCCAGCTATACCATGGGAGATACATCTACCAAAACCATTTCTACATCACAATTTTACCAGGCATTCATCTTAAATATAAAGTTACATCAGTTATTAATTCTAACATAGCCTTAAGGGCTTTAACTTTCTGACTCCATAACAAAAGAAATTTAAAGTTCCATCTCTGCTTGTGGAAGGACCATCCCAGTCTCTGCTTGTAGAAGGACCATCTGCCTGATGGTTGATATCCTGGTCATCACCAGAAGGATCATTCGGTTGATGATCTGCATTCTGGTCATCATTTGGAGGTTGCCTGTTCTGCCTCTGGTGCCGCAGGTCAGGGCGAACGCATCTTGCAGGAAGCCACCATACCCCAGTATCTGTGGAAACGCAAGCATACCCACAACCCCAAGCAATAAGCTCATGTGGGCCTTCCCAATTGTTGGTAAGTAGATCCTGTACCCAGACTTTCGCCCGGGGCAGGTGTGTCTCGCCTGATGACTGCAATGAGAGAAAATGATTCAGAATAACAGGGTTATTTGAATTTGGTGGCACTGTGAGATGATTAATTGTATACAAAGCTTTTTCTAGCCGGCTCTATGAGGTTTCTCAATGCATTCCCCCTTTTTGTTTTTCCAAAACACGCTTCAAAGTGCCATGAGCGCGTTCAACAGAAGCTTGGCCGGTAGGAGAATACAGAATGAAAAAAGTGCGGTTTACACCCCAAAGGTGCAAGAGCTGATGCGTCTTCTGCGAGGCGTAGGCAGGACCATCATCGGCTTTCACAGCAGACGGCACGCCCAGGACCAAGAAAGCCATTTTCCAATGGGCAATGACATCACGGCCTTTGTCTCCAGTGTGAGCAGAAGCCCACATAGCTGAGGAGAAAGTGTCAATGGACACGTGCACATATTTAAACTGGCCAAACTCAGGGACGTGTGTAACATCCGTTTGCCAAAGCTGCAAGGCTTTTAGGCCTCTGGGGTTTATCCCTGGTGGCAAAGGTGCAGCGAGTCTGTGACAGTCAGCACAAGCACTGACAATGTCATGAGCGTCAGCTGGTGTTAAGTGAAACTGCTTCTGCAGGGTATGTGCACTTTGATGGAAGAAACCGTGCGATGCCTTGGCTTGCACAATTTTGTCAGGCTGAGGCGCTACCCATGCAGGGTTGGCCAGCATGTCAGCCCTGGCATTGCCTTCTGTTATAAAACCTGGCAAACTGGTGTGGCTTCGAATGTGCAGACTGTAGTATGGATGTGCTCGAGCTTGAATTGCACACCATAAATTTTGCAATAGTGAAAACAGAGCTGCATTATTCACTTCTTTTAGAAGTGAACAATCCAAGCGTTGGATTATATCTGCTACACAAACAGAAAGAGTAACCAAATTCAAAGGCACCTGAGAGAACTGCTGAAAAGACATGGCTACAGCCCTCAATTCAACCAGCTGGGCAGAGCCTGACTCATGGCCTTCCAGCACCTGCCACTCAGATCCCTCCTTCCAGGTAACAATGGCTTTCCCTGTTTTCCCAGAACCATCCGTGAAGACGGTGGTTCCTTTCACTGGCACCTGACTGTTTTTTGGCCACAAGGTGAAGCAGGTTGACTTTACCAGCTGCAGTAATTTATGGCTGGGCAGGTGGTAAGCGATCTGCCCTGAAAAGTTTTGCAGCGCACTTTGCAAAGGAGCGCTATTGGCAAGGCTCCACTCAAAGTGTTCCTGTGGTGCTGGAAGAATAATAGTTGCAGGATCCGCTGCCATTAATTGCAAACACCATTGGCGGCATTTGAGTATCAGAGAAGCGATCAATTCAAACAACGTGGGTGCTGTATTTTTCGGCTGATGAGGCAGAAAGACCTGTTCTAGGATATGCAAAGGGTCAGGCCATTGTGTGTTCCACTGGCCAATGATACCTGTGGGGTGGAGGTCTGGAGCAGTAATGAAAACAGTGATATCAATGGAGGGATCCACTCGATAAACCTGATGAGCAGAAAAAGCCTGTTATACCTCCCGCAGCGCTCGTTGCGCTTCCGGAGTCAATTTCCGAGGTGAATTCAAATTGGCGTCCCCCTTTAAAATATTAAAAAGCGGGGAAAGTTGTGTCTTGGTTAGCCCCAGATAAGGATGTACCCAATTGATGATACCCAGCAATTTCTGAGCATCATTCAAGGTTTTAATAGAATGTGAGAATTGCACCTCTTGGTGTTGTGTCGTTTGGTCCAAAATCTTTATTCCTAAATATTTCCACGTAGGATGCTCTTGAACTTTCTCGAGAGCCTTTTGCAACCCATAGGAATGCAGAGCAGCGAGCAGCTGAGGCTGTATCCTCAGCAGCTCGTCCTGGGTGGATGCTGCCACCAGGATATCATCCATGTAATGGTAGCAGTAGTCCTCAGGAAACTGCTCACGGACTCCAGACAAAGCTTAAGCGACATACCATTGGCAGTTAGTCGGGCTGTTCTTCATGCCCTGAGGTGGAACCTTCCATTGATATCTATTCGCAGGTTCAGCATTGTTAACTGCAGGCACAGTAAAGGCAAATTTTGGTCTGTCATTAGGATGCAAAGGAATTGTGAAAAAGCAATCTTTCAGATCAGTGATCAAGATGTCTCACCCTGTTGGAATCATGGTGGGTGAGGGTATACCAGGCTGCAATGCCCCCATACCTTCCATCGCTGTGTTAACTTTTCGGAGGTCTTGCAAGATTCACTCTCAGTTTCCCTGATTTCTTCTTAATTACGAAAACAGGACTGTTCCAGGGACTAGTAGAAGGCTCAGTGTGTTCCTGTTGTAACTGTTCCTGAACCAGCTGATGAAGGGCAACTAATTTCTCATTTGGTATGGGCCACTGCGATTCCCAGATCGGTCTGTTAGTTAGCCACTGCAAAGACAGCGGAGGAAACTGTGCGCCCTTACGCACAGTGACCCCTATCAAAAATTTGTCCCAATTCGTACCCCCCAAGTTGCCAAGACGTCCCGCCCACAGAGGTTGATTGGAGGGCTAGTAACATAAGGCCGAATTGTAGCTGTATGTCCCTCCGGGTCTTTTAACATTACAGGTCGTTTGCTTAAATAGCTCTGTGTGGTTCCTCCTAACCCCGCGATGGCTGATCCCACGGGGGTAAAGGCCATGAAGGAGGCCACGCAGAGAAGGAGATAATCGTTACATCAGCACCTGTATCGATCAAACCTCTAATAAGAGTCTGGGGCAGACGAGCATTTGGCAGGACTAGGGTACATGTGGCCTTTGGCTAGAGATGTCTGAAGTCCAGAAGATCTGTGGAAGTCCCACACTGGCATTGTCTCTTGCTAGTTATATGCATATCATCTGCCTTAACTAGTCATCTTCGACCTGCTTCTCAAGGGCAGCAGCAACCTTCTCTACGAAGAGCAAAAATGGCTCTGTCTGCCCTTGGCATGTTATTATATTATGTGTTTTAGGAGCAGCCATTTCCATTGTCTTTTGAGCTTTCTCTAGGATTTGAGGGGGCCAGGTGGCCTGGAGATCGGGATTAGAGAAGTGATCAATTCCCGGAAGGGCATCTACTCCAACTCCATGTCTAATGTCTGTGGAAGGCAACTGCTTATTCTGTAGTGCAACCTTATCTGCCAACTTTCTCCAGATACCCTCAAAAACTGCGAATTGTACAGGTTGAAGTTTGATTTGATCAAAGTCTCAGGTCAGGTCTCAAAGTCTCAGGACAGGTCTACAACAACCGCCTCTTCTGCCACCCGACTACCGTAGGCTTCTGCTCTGGGGCATGTGTGCCCTCTGTATCAGCGCCTGAATCATCAGACAGAGTTTCCCTGAGGACCCCAGTATGAACGACGGAGGTGGGCAGGGTACACATGCTGGGCCAGAGGGCGATACGGCGGTGGAGGCTGCAGTCGGTTCCGCAGGGGTAGCAAGGCAGCCATCTGTGGCGGTGCATTTTGGGGTGCTTCCGGCGGTGCAGGCATATCTTGTGACGGAGCCGACTCTGCCGCTGGAGTCATTTTCATCAGTTTGGCTGGCGGTGCCGGAGCTGCCACCTCCGCCTCTACCGGGGCCACCATTTTTTCCGCTGCTGCTGGTTTCGCCATGGGAGCCGTCACTACTCCCGCGCTCGGAATTACCAGAGCCGGCACTTCCATCCCGGATCGGCCTGGCACAGCTATCTCAGCAGCCACCTGCAGGAACACCTCCTGCAATCCCGCTAGCTGCTGAGACACCTTCAGAAGCAGCTGTGATATGTCCGGCAGCACCACAAGGTGTTGTGACATGCCTGTCAGTAATGCGAGCTGTTGTGATATGCCTGTCAGTAACACGAGGTATTGTGGCAGTTCCTGTAATGCCGCCAGCTGTTGCGTTAAAAGGTCCATCATGGGCGGCTGCACCTGCACATTGAAACACCCAGATAGGGGCCTATGGGCGGAACTGCAGGGCGCTGCAGGCGCTTGCGAAAAACTTGAGCATGCTGCGTGTTTCGTTGGCACACGCCCAGAAAAGCTAGGTGCAACCATGGAGCTCCAGGTCACTGTTAAACCAGGTCAGACAACTGGAGGGGCCGTGGGAATGACCGGCACTGTTATATTTGCCAAAGGTCGTGGCGTGCAGGAGGTCAGAGCTGCTGGGCTAAGGAGCAAGGGGTGCTTCAAGCCATCTCTCTGTCTAAGCATTTCCACGAGCTGTTCTGCAGGCGTAGGGTATTTAGGGGGAACATAATCACGGGGCAAGGTGTATTGCTGCTGAACAGGCTGTAGGACCGGCACCGGATCCTGTGTGGCTGGAAACGGATCCTCAGTGTGGCTGCTACCAGCTGCTGCAGTTACTTCAGTAGTGTCCCCCTCAGTGGCGTTCCACTCAGCAGCGTCTCCCTCTGAAGCTGGCACCCCTCCCCCGTCACCAGTTTTAGACTTTAGTAGCATAGCAAATAAATCTTTCCAAGTACGAAACAAGTCTAGCAGTGTGTCGTCCCCATCAGGGAGCTCACGACAGAGACTGGACCCTAGCAGCCACCACAGCTCTAAATCGAAGGCAGTGTCAGAGTTTGTGAGAAACTGGTGGTCAGCTGCCCATTGCAAAAGAGCGCTGAGGTGTCCTCCGAAACAGCACACTCTTTGAGGGCCAGGAAATCCTTCCAGGCTGACAGCACCATGTCTTCTTTCAAGTCGCAATTCCCCATCTTGGCAGGTTTTTTCTAATGCCCCAGTGCCTGTATCCGTCCCGGCCACAAACCTTGGGGCGGGGGGGGGGGGGGGGAAGGAGGGGAGCGTTTGCTTGGTTCGTTGCTCGTAGTACACGTCACAGGTCACCAAATTTCACTGATTATACCGGGAGCGGAGAGATGCAGCAACATATAAATTCAGCAAGAGAAGGCAAAAGAAGGAACTTTATTAATTTATAACCCCGTTTTATATACACTAGCCCCATAGGGCAACTCGTCAGTGATCACCCATCTCCTAGGGTGATTGGCTAAAGTTGTACAACACCCATTTCAAAATATTTTTCCAATGTACCATAAACAGAACTTATCAAAACACCAGGTGTTGGTCCAGGTTACAAAAACCATCCAGTGTTTCTCATAACATGAGTGAGAAAGGCAGGACTCTCACCAAACATTGTGAGAACCTGAGAAAATCCCTCTGCTAGCAGCTTTTCAGCTTCCACAGTTCCATATGAGGCTTCTAACCTGGCCAGCATTGTTTCACATTCTTTTTCTTGAGACTCTCTATCATCTGTCACTTGTTCCTCTACGAGCAGCATATTATCATCATAAGTTGGTGGTTCTAGATGCATCTTCTTAATTATTGCAGTTTCTATTAATCTGTGTATTAGAGCCCTAACACAAGGGCTTATACAGCACCCTATGGCCACTAATATCCCTGCTACCACTGTTAGAGAAGTGAAAATCGATCCCACCATTCCCTTTCATTTTCCAAACCAAGATTCCAACCACTCAGTAAGAGAAGTATTTACTCCTGAATTCTCTGCTAGTTCATCAGCCAAAGTAGTAAGACCTTGTAAGGCTCTGGTAATCGTTCCATCGGGAGTTATTTGGTATAAAGATGAAACACTGTCCCCCTAACATAACGCATACTCCTCCTTTCTCTGCTAACATCAGATCTAGGACCATCCGATTTTCCCATGTCATTCTACTAATGGCATCCAATCGTTCTGCTATTCCTTTAACTGCATCTCTGGTATAATTTATGAATCTTTGCAGAACGGCGAGGGAAGAGTGCAGGAAATCAATATGATTGATAGGCAAACTTTGTTTATTGTCACACTTGCAGCTACTTATATGCTATTATGCTAATCACTAATACATGCTGATTGGAGTACACACAAGTTATACATATTCATGATAGTTCCCATAGGTCCATTCAAGAAGTCACACTCTCCCTATGACCACCCCTTGGTGGTCCCAGCTGCTACATAGCTCCTCTTTCCATTGAACAAAACATCCTGATATCGTCTTATGCTGATATAACGTCCCTCTTTCTGTTAACCAAACTATCCTATTATTATCCTAACATTCCTCCTCAAGGACATCCTGTCCCTGCAGCTGGGCTAGGCCTCATGCCTAGCTTCTGCTAATATATCTTGCAGTGAGCCATGGCCCTTGTTCTCAAGCCATTCCCCAACAAATCTTTGTTGATTATAATGCGTATAATTGATCCAATCTACATTTTTATTTATTCCTAGCCTTAAATTAATCAGGAACTCCTTGAGGAACTCCAATATATATTTTATCATCAAAGGAAGTTCCTAATATGCTTCTTTAGATCCTGATTTCCTTCTCTCTAGAAGCCTTATCCTCTCAGAATGACAGTGTGCATGGGATAGCCAACTGTACAATAGCACAAGTGCCTTCCCAATTGGATGGAAGAGTGTTCCTGAAAACTCTTCCTCCGCAATCCCACCAGAAGTCAGCTCTCGGAACCTGTAATGATGAATAGTTCCCACTTTTATAAAGTGTTTACAGGTACCATTTCTCCAGGCTGTTCTTTCCTGATGTAATGCAATAATGTACTCCATTCCTGGGTGGTCATTGGACCATCCTAGGGGAAAAGGAAAAACTTGTGGTTTAGGTTGACCTGAGGCACATGCATAACAGTCGCTCACTTTTCACAGTGCATTTTATCCATTCCACCCAGGCATTCCTGTCTCCATATCCTGTTTCTACTTCAAATGTCTGTCTCAGATCCTCGATTCTTACTACTTTTACTATTGTAGGATCATTTAAAAGTTCTCCTACCTCTGTCCTAGGTTTCTGTGTACTTTTCCACTCTTCATCCTTGTTTGAACTTCTATTTTCAAATTTTTCTACCATTATTCTGAATTGTCCTAATGGATCATTTCCTGTGACCTCTATCCCTAGTCCATAGGGTCGAGTGACAGTATTATTAGCATTATTGATAGTAATTATTATAGGATTACAACCCACTTCTTGGCAATTGTGGGTAGTGTGTCCTTTTGAGATGGTAATCATCTCTTTTAGGGGTCTCCAATACCAAGTTTTTCGATTCATATCTGCTGTATATCCATTAACCCAAATAGTCCACCAAACATTACTCCCTATGAAGTGTCCAACCCTGTACTGGTTCAGGACACATGTACTTTTCTGCATTGCTCAGTGCCCTGTGGCTCTCTAGACCCTCACAATCCAAAATCTAGCAAGCATCAAACATAATGCTCTGGAGCCCAGTCCTCTCTGAGATGCTGAATTGTAGTGGGTTTTGGGCATGATGCGGCAATCCTGCTTTCATGATAGTGAAGTATGAACAACATATTAACATTATTTTGAATGTTTTCATCCCTTTACAACCCCAAACACAACAGATAATACTAGTGCAATAAAAACTACAAACAAAATCTCTACTACTAAAGCAGTATTTCAGACAGTTTTTATTTTATTGCTTCTTCAGTTTGATGAGCAGAGGATTCTCAGTGGGCTGTATGGACCAACGTCTGTCCTCAGAGGGAAGTTCCACTGGTTCTTTGAGATGGGTGTAATGAGTCCAGCCTTTCTCAGCAGTCCTCACTGCAGTTTCAGTTGTCAGTAGAACCTGGAAAGGACCTTCCCACTCAGGCTTCAGTTTGAATTCCTTCCATGACTTAATCAGAACCCATTCCCCAGGTTGGATGGTATGGACTGCAAATTCCAATGGTGGAGTTTGTGCAAGGAGTCCTTTATTTCTGAAGAAGGATAAAGAAGAGGACAGCCCAAGTATATAGTTCTTAAGAAAAGTGTCTTTGGTTTCAAACGTTGGGGTTTTTCCTACTCCACCCATATAAGGTAAGCCAAACAACATTTCATAGGGAGATACACCTAAGTCTTTCCTAGGTGCAGTTCGAATTCTCAATAAGGCAATGGGCAAGCATTTACTCCTGGGTAATTTAGTTTCTAAAATTCACTTTGATAATTGTTTCTTTAGGGTCTGATTCATACATTCAACCCTACCAGACGAGGGTGGATGCCAGGGAGTATGAAAGTCCCAAGATATCCCTAATCCTTCCATAGTCCCATGAAGCACCATGCATGTAAAGTGACTTCCTTGATCTGAATCTATATTTTCAACTATTCCATACCTGGGAATAATTTGTTCTAGAAGGATATTAATTATTCCTGCAGCTGTGGCTGTAGCCATTGGATATGATGCTACCCATCCTGTTAGATGGTCAACTAATACCAGGATATATTTCAACCAACCTATAGGTGGGAATTCTGAAAAATACACTTGGATACTGAAGGCAGGATATGGAATGTCTGGTGGAGTTTTACTCATCTTTGAACAAGCAACAACAATGAATGGGTAGTTGTATATTAGGGACATACTGGGAAATTCATAACCTTGTAGATAGTGGTTATCTCCAGGAACAGGACAACAAGACATCTCGAGGCACCTGAGCATGCTGAACAGACAAGAACCGGTTTTCTGGCAAGAATAAGAATTTTAGGCTTTAGGTCATGTCCTGGTTTGAGTGAAAACAGAACTAATTCTGTTCAGTAATTTTACTTTTCAGCTTAGTTCTTCTAA
>JANVCC010004980.1:0-13702 GCA_025345505.1 Todiramphus chloris collaris | reverse complement strand
GGTTAATGAGGATTCTTTCCAGGATTTAATCAACACCTTATCCCCTGCTTTGATCTTATGTATGGCCATATCTAAATGAGGCCTTTGAACCACCAAACCTTTATTTTGCAATTGCTCCCTTCGAGCCATTAGCTGGATCAAATAAGGTTTAACTTGTTGGCTCTCGAGCTGGGGGTGGTCCTGTGGGATTTCCAAGTCATACGGCATTCCATATAACATGTCGAAAGGGGGATATACCAGCATAGGTCCTCGGCTGGGCTCGAATGTAGAGCAAAGCCAAGGGTAAACATTTAACCCAATTCATTTTTGTTTCCACCATAAGTTTGGTTAGGTGTTTTTTTATTTCTCCATTCATTCTCTCTACTCTTTCAGAACTCTGTGGGTGCCAGGGGGTATGGTATTCCCAGGGAGGCAGTCTTTGCCCTCACGGGTATTTCTGATGCCCATACTCCTGGAAATACTTGGTCTTTTATTTCCTCATATACCCCAGCTTTGATGGGGGTGCTGAAGAGAGCCAAGCTTAGGATTTTAATTAATTGTTCATTCCCTATTTTAGTTTTTCCTCCTTCAGATTTTATCTCTGCTCCTAAGTGCTCCAGTTTTTCCTAATAATGGCTTGGGCATGTTTGGCATGCTTGTCTAATTTGAATTTGAGGGGTTTTAAGAAATATGCCTTTTCACTTTGGCCAGTGGCTCCCTTTACTGTTACAAAGTCATCATCTATCAGTGTCAAGGCTTGATTTAAAACTGAATATGTTGCTCCTGTGTCAATTAAAAATTCCATGTCTCTTTGTTGTTCCCCTAGCCTTATTTTAACCAGGGGATCCACTAGGGTAGACTCCCCAGGTCCCTGTCAATCTTCTTCAAAATGAGCCTGCATTGCTCCTCTACCTCTCCCCTGGCTTCTCTCAGGACATTCATTTCTCCAATGCCCTTTTCTCTTACAGTGTGCACATTGATCCCTCTGTAATCTGGGGACAAAATTTCTTCCTTTACCACATTCTTTACCTCCATCCTCCATTCCATTCCTTCCCTGCCCTGTCTGCGTTTGTAATGCTGCTACTGTTGCTGTTGCAATAACATTTCCCAGGCTCCTCCTGTTATTGGAGTCTCGATTTTGAAACATTGTCCATGCTTCATCTAAGAGTTTTTCTAAATCCTTTGCCTCGGGCCTTTGGACTTTTTCAAGTTTTTTTCTAATGTCTTCCGTTGACTGGCCAATAAATAAAAAGACCATCTGCTGTGTCCCCTCCGCAGAAGCCGGATCAAGGGGCATGCATTTCCTCATGGCCGATTGTAATTTTTCCAGAAATTCGTTAGGGGTTTCATGAGGCCCCTGTCGCAACAAATATATATATATGACCAATTTAGTGGTTTGGGTATCTCAGTCTCCAATCTGTATTTAATCAAATTCTGATATCTTTTTAGTCTTTCATACTCAGCAGGAGTATTTGGGTCCCAATTAGGATCGGCCAGGGGGACGTGCTGATCCACTGTTCCTTGCAAAGTTCCCGAGGAAATTTGTCCCTGCACATGAGTCCGGGCAGTTCTAATTATTAACTGTTTTTCGGTGTCTGTCATTTCTCACAATAAAGCATCTATATCTCCCCAGGTCACATTTTGAGTTTTTACTATTAATTCAAATCTCTTGGCCACCCTGTGGGGGTCTTCCCTATGAATCAGGGGGGGAGACAGAGACTAAATGATTTACTGGGAAAATATGTTCCAAGGGCAATGCACACAGCTAGCTCAACAGCTGTTATGTCTACCAAAGCAGGATGAGAGACTAAGGAGTGACTGATAATGGGGAGAGCCTCGAACCGGGTCTTTGTTCTCAAACCTGAAAACAACATCAACCAGCCTAAACCAGCCTTGAGGTTTGAACTCGGGCCAGGGACATAAAGAGCATTTGCAGAAAAGTGAGGGGAAAAGTCTAGAATGAGGAAGACTCTTTACTTCATCTGAGGAAGACTCTTACTTCATCCCGGGGACCCCTACCCAGGACCACCAGACGACAGTGTGCAAGCGCAATTAAGATGCAAATGACTTTTGGGTTCATTATAATATGAAGCGAGGCTGGGTGGGGCTAGGTAATGAATATGTATAGGCCTATTGTGAAACTTAGTGCATATGGAACACGTCACCCAATATATACCGAGCTGAAAGCAGCTGGGGGCACGCATGACTTTGGAGGAATTATCCCCCATGCGTCCCAGCACTGGAATAAACATACCTACTTTACTACTTATTCAGTAGTGGAGTCTTTTCCGTGTATCACCTATATCCCCTAGCTATTTCCCTCCATGAATCCAGGGTATCTAGAGAGAAGGGGACCCTTATCGTTACAGGACCGGTGGGGCCCATGGCTTCCCTCAGTGGTGCTTGAATTTCAGGGCCAGTCTTACTCCTAGTTCTGCCTGTAATAGGGGTATCACCTGAGGCCCCTGTCCCTTCATCGTCACAACTTTTGGAATCTTCCTGTCCGGTTGAATCTGGCTCCACTCTTTGCTCCGCTCTCTGGTCGATCGGGGGTGCATCGTCTTCCATTCTTTCCTCCTCCTTTCCCTTTCCTTTCAAACATTTCAACACTTCCCTATCCTTCTTATGATCTTTTTCCAAAGCCAAAACTAAAGGGTCTTGTGGAGGCAGACTTAATCCACATTTCCTTTGCCACTCGGGATGATTTCTGACTGTGAAAAATATATCTGCATATATTACTTCATCCCATTTATCATTTTCCCTTAAAAACACCATCAGTTCCACTAAGTTATCATAGTCCAAGGTACCTCCTGACGGCCATTTCAGTCCCTTACTCAGTTTATATAGTGGCCATATATCATTATAATATTTTTCAGCCTTTTTACGAATCAAGTTCCCTCCTGGCTGACCTCCCAGCTGCCTCCAATGTGCGAAAATGAACCCTAAGGGGGGTTTACCATCCATCTCTTGACTCTGTCCCCCACCCATTGCAGTGTTTAGGAAATCCCACACCTCTTACAATAACAATAGGTAACAAGACACAAACAAATTATCCCAACCACAACATACAACAACAAAAGGTCCTCATACCAAATCACCTGAAACTAGCCCTGAATTTGCATCTGTACAGTTCCAGGGACAGTCTTAAAAGTTCTCAGTTCTGTGCTAATTCAGAACTTCGTCAAAATACCACAAACAAAACACACTGAAAACAATAATACAAAAAACAATAACCAGACACTAAATTAATTCAATAGGGTCTTGTATCCCTATTTTTCTTTTCTTTTATCCAATTTGTAACCCCAAATTTAGCAGAAATCAAACCCCCTTGCATTCCATCTGATACTCAGATAGCAGAGGGGCTGGGGGCGGCTGGGCTTGATTCCTGATATACAGCGTATAACAAGAGACAGTTCACTCAACTGGTTAGCATTGTTTGGTTTGTTGTTTTTCTTCCCAGGAATCACTAACAGATTACAATCACTTTGTTCGTCTCCGGCCGCAGCCCTCGCCGGGCAGTGGAGCCACGGATCGGAACTCTACACTCGTTGCGCAGCTGCGCTGCGTCTCACACACACAGACCACTTACTTCAGAGCTAGCTCAACACACTCATACCATTTATAACTGTAAGAATAGGTGTCAATATCTCTAATTTACCTACTCCCATCATGCTGATAACACAATCAAGAATTTTAACACATAGGTCGACCACTACTCCTCCCAGAACCCGTAATTGCTTCGTTCGTTTCTGGCCGTGCTCCCCCACAGGACAACGGAACCGCGTATTGGAACTCCGCACTCTACTTTTATTGAGCTCAAACCACACAACCCAAGTCACCATTGACTTCCCGATAGTGCACTATTCCCAACCACCCAGGGGCGAGCTGCAATGCTCTTTACCTTGCGTAAGACGTCTCTCTATGACTTACAGGTATCCCCTCCTACCCAAACATACCTGGTCCGCTGATGGTCCTTGTCTGCTCCTGCAGTGATCGGGTGAGAGAGGGAGTTCTGAGAATTCTCGGGGCGTGCCAAAGACGTCCCAGCCCTCAGCCGGTCCCGCAGCTGAGCAGAGAGGGTCCCACCTGTGTGGATGCTGAAAAGCTGCTAGCAGAGGGATTTTCCTAGGTTCTCACAATATTCGGTGAGAATCCTGCCTTTCTCACATATGTTATGAGAAACAGTAGGACGGTTTTGTAAACTAGACTAACACATGGTGTTTTGATAAGTTCTGTTTATGGTACATTGGAAAAATATTTTGAAATAGGTGTTGTAGGACTTTAGCCAATCACCCTAGGAGATGGGTGATCACTGACCAATCGCCCTATTGGGCTAGGGTATATAAAATGGGGTTGTAAATTAATAAAGTTGCTTCTTTTGCCTGCTCTTGCTTAATTTATATGTTGCTGCATCTCTCCGCTCCCGGCATAAACAGCGACACACCTGGGTCGCCGAATTGACATGCGGAAAACAAACTCTACAACCTGTAAAAGGTTATAAAGCAGGTATGTTTATTACAGCGCCGGGTGCAAGGGGGATCATTCCTCTCTAACTTGCACACCAAAGTGTCCATTGAGCAGGTATTTATTACACCAAAGCATGCATATTTAACAGAGTTAGATACATATTCATTATATAGGGTTGGATTATTATAATAATTCCGGGAACTCATTATCATAGGCCTCCTCACCTTTGCACTTGCGCAATGCTGTCTGGTGGTCGTGGGCCGGGGTCTTCGGGAGGAAGGCTGCCAGTCTTCCTCGCAGTGTACTTTTCACCTTTTGTCTCAAAATGCAGAGTTGTGATGAATTGGAGATCACAGGACTGGTGTGAGACTCTTCTTTATTCCTCCCTGTCTTGGAGTTAGTTTCCCTTATCTACAAGCCATGCAAGATGAGCTAAGGGCTGTAAAGCTGTCAAGTCTCAAGGCCTCAACATCCTGTCTCCTGTTTATCTCAGGAGGCCTCAGGGTAACAAGGGCTGCTCAACTTGCTTCATTATCTTTTAAGCAGAACACTGTCTCCCCTCACTTCATCACCAAATATTGTGAGAACCTGAGAAAATCCCTCTGCTAGCAGCTTTTCATCATCCACAAAACAGGAGTGTCATCTTCTTCCAGTAACACATGTGCTGTTGCTCCAGTTCCTTCAGCTAATATTATTCCAGGCTTGATAACCCAATGTGGGGTAATTGCCCACACAGATTGTAGAGTTCTTTGTCTGAGGCTCATAATAAGATATAACCTACTCTTTAAAGATTTTCCATGTCCCAAAATACATGCCAGAGGGGAAGAAGACCAGCCTGGCTGAATGGAGATCTTTGGATGGAACTCAGGAACAAAAGGAGAATTTATGGCCTTTGGAAAAGGGGCTGAACCATTCAGGAGGACTACAAAGATGCAGTGAAGCTATGCAGGGAGAAAATAAGAAGGGCCAAAGCCCAACTAGAACTCAATATAACTATGTCCATAAAAAAACAATTAAAAAATGCTTCTATAAATACATAAATAACAAAATGAGGACTAGGGAGAATCTTCATCCTTTATTGGATGCAGGGGGAAACATAGTGACTAAGGATGAGGAAAAGGCTGAGGTATTTAATGCCTTCTTTGCCTCAGTCTTTACTACCAGGACTAGTTGTTTCCTGTGTGGCCAGTACCTCCAGCTGGAAACAAGGATGGGGAACAGAAGGAGGCCTCCATAATCCAGGAGGAAATGGTTAGTGTCCTGCTGCAACACCTACACAAACACAAGTCTATGGGGCCAGATGTGTTGCACCCGAGCATGATGACGGCATTGGTGGATATGCTCACCAAGCCACTCCTCATGATTTATCAGAAGTCCTGGCTAATGGGGAAGGTCCCAACAGACTGCAGATTATCAAATCTTATGCCCATCAACAAAACAGACTACAAGGAGGATCTGGAGACCTACAGACCTGTCAATCTGACCTTGGTGCCAGGAAGTCATGGAACAAATCATCTTGAGTGCCATAACATGACATTTACAGGACAACCAAATGATCAGGCACAGTAAGTATGGGTTCATGAAGGCAGGTCCTGTTTAATGAACCTTATCTCCTTCTATGACAAGGTGACCCATTTGGTGGATGAAGGAAAGGCTGTGGATGTTGTCTCCCTGGACATCAGTAGAGCCTTTGATACTGTTCCCCACAGCATCCTCATGGAAAATTATGTCTGACCTAGGTCTGGACGGGTGTACACTCTGATGGATCAAACACTGGCTGGATGGCTGAGCACAGATAGTAGTAGTGAATGCAGTTAAATCCAGTTGTCAGCCGGTCACATGTGATGTTCCCCAGGGCTCAGTGCTTGGGCCACTCCTGTTTAATATCTTTATCAATGATCTTGACAAGGAGATTGAGAGTACCCTCAGTAAGCTTGCAGATGACACAAAGTTAGCTGGGAGTGTAGATCTGCTTGAGGGTAAAAAGGGTCTTCAGTAGCACCTGGACAGGATGGATTGATGAGCTGAGGCCAATCATATGGGCTTCAACAAGGCCAAGAGCCGAGTCCTGTGCTTGGGCCACAACAATCCCATGTAATGCTACAGGCTTGGGACTGAGTAGCTGGAAAGCTGCTCAATAGAAAGGGACCTAGGGATGTTGATTGACAGCTGGCTGAACATGAGCCACTAGTATACCCAGGGGGAAAAGTGTAGTGGGTCTGTCTGAGCTGCTTTTCCCCATCCAGCCCTCATGCTGCAGTACTGGGAGCTGGAGGGTGTTGATAACACACCCGTGTTATGACTGCTAGTGCTCACATGGCACCAGAGGCTGGGGGGCAAGATGGGGGAGGGGATATAGCCAACCTGAGCTGACCAGTGGGATATTCCATACCATATGACGTCAGCTCAACTATAAAGGGAGAGGGCAGGAGGAGGAGGGGGGAGCATTCTGCTTTGTCCTTCAAGTGGCTGCTATGTGTTCCTGGAGCCCTGCTTCCTGGACTCAGCCCAACATCGCCTGCGGACGGGAAGTAGAGAATAACATCTTACCTATCATAACCCACGGCTCTTTTCATCTTATTCTCTCCCTGCATTCTGTGCTGAAGGGGGTCGAGGAGGAGTGATAGAAAGGCTTGGTGGGCACCTGGTGCCATGCCAGGGTCAACCCATCACAGTTCCTTTTTTGGCGCCCAATGTGGGGCACGAGCAGCTGCTTGATTGCTTGCTTGCCTGCTTGCTTGCTTTAGGTATTAGTAGCAAACTCCTGTGCAGGCCACGGAGTTTGCTTGCGCTACTTATCTGGTGTTTTGCTAACATGTTTACCGAAACAATGTCTCTTTGCTTTGCTTCTGCATTGATAGCTTCAATGTGCTGGGGAAGCTTCTGTCTCGGGAGGATGAAGGGACTCGGGAGCAGCCTGGCACAAATAGTAACGATGTGTTTCACGCTGGCATCGGTGGCTTTGCTGTGTTGGGGGGGCTACCTTGGGGAGAAAATGATTGAATCTATCTCATTCTTTCTACTGGAAGTTGATGTAGATGATTCCGTTGTGCATGCTCCTAGGTCCTCGTCCACCCTTATGTGAGCTTCTTGATACTACTAATCAATATCGTTGGCCTAATCTGGGTTGTGTGTAGTCTGGTCCCAGTTTGGCCTGAGAGGAGACAAGTTTCAGGTGCGGTGATACCAAAATGTGCCCTGAAACGCCCTGTCCGTGGGTGGCAAGGGGTCTGTCAGGATTTGGCCAGGTTCCTAGGACAGTTGTCACCTCCTGTAGCATGGGACTTTACCCCCGAACAGGCAAGAAACCCTGTCAAGCTGACACAACATCTAATAGAAGGGTGCCTTGTCTACCCCAATGAAAACCAGCAGCTCTTAGCGCTGTGCTGAGACCTGAGGAAGGATTACAGCCGCCAGATAGGGGAACGGATTGTTACCTGGCTGCTTCGATGCTGGGATACTGGGGCTGATACCCAACAGCTGGAAGGTAAGGAAGCCCAACAGCTGGGCTCCCTTGCTAGGAATCGTGGCATTGAAAAAGGAATTGGAAAAGAGGCAGCAATTTGCAGTCTCTGGAGACGGCTCCTTTCAAGTGTCAAAGCAAGATATCCATTCAAGGAAGACTTAATGAATGCCACCTCCTCAGGAAAATGGTCCACTGCTGATGAAGGTATCAAGTACCTGAGGGAACTAGCAGTACCGGAAGTCATCTATGGGGATTTAGATGATGATGAGCATCCTAAAGATCCAGAGGATGTTCAGTGTACAAGGGCCATATGGAGGAGAGTGATTAAGAATGCACCGGCATCATATTCTGCCAGCTTGGCAGCAATGTATTATCCACAAATGGATAACCCATCTGTGGAAACTGTTTCTTCCTGGCTTCAGAACTTTGAAGAGAGTCTTGGTACCTCCACGTCCCTAAGGGCTAGCGCTTTGGATATCAGGAGTCCCCCAAGGAATCAGTCAGTCAGAGGGAAAGGGAGCCCCAGGAGTATGCCACACGGTGCACTCTGGTTCTTTCTGCGTGACCAGGGGGAGGATATGAGGAAGTGGGATGGTGAACCAACCTTTAAGCTGGAAGCCCGTGTACAGGAATTGAGAGGGAAGACAGCTGTTAAAAAGGGGCCATCCAAGAAGACCATTAACGTAGTCATTGTCGAAGCACAAGAAGGCAATTGACGATCTCACAGATATGGGAAGAATAAAATCAACTCCACCGAGCCTGACGAGGGGACTTCTGGTTTGACACAGCAAGGGTTAGTGAATATTCAGACCAGGAGCAGGAAAAGAGGAGCCCTGCCTCTAGCCAGGTGGAGGAAAGGGACAATCGGATTTACTGGACTGTGTGGATCCGATGGCCTGGCACATCAGATCCACAGAGGTACAAGGCTTTGGTCGATACAGGTGTGCAGCACACGTTAATACCATCAAAATACAGAGGATTGGAGCCCATAAGTACTTCTGGGGTGACAGGGGGCTCCCAGCAGCTGACAGTATTGGAAGCTGAAGTGAGCCTGACTGGCACGGAGAGGTATAAACACCCCATTGTGACTGGCCCAGAGGCCCCGTGCATCCTTGGCATAGTTTATCTGAGGAGAGGCTATTTCAAGGATCCAAAAGAATATCGGTGGGCTTTTGGTGTTGCTGCCTTGGAGGAGGAGGGAAGTGAACAGTTGTCCATCTTGCCAGGTCTTTCAGAGAACCCTTCTATAGTGGGGCTGATGAAGGTCGAAGAGCAGCTCGTGCCAGTGGCTACGACAACGGTGCATCGTCGGCAAAATCACACCAACAGAGTTTCCCTGATTCCTATCCAGGACTTGATTCGTGAGCTGTTGAGCCAGGGAGTGATCAACAAAACTCATTCACCTTTCAAGAGCCCTATGTGGCCTGTGCAACAGTCAAATGGAGAATGGCGATTGACAGTGGACTATCGTGGTCTGAATGAAGTTACACCGATGCTGAGTGCTGCTGTGCCAAACATGCTGGAACTTCAGCATGAGCTGGAGTCCAAGGCAGCCAAGTGGTATGCTACCACTGACATCTCTAATGCGTTTTTCTCCCTTCCCATAGCACCAGAGTGCAGGCCACAGTTTGCCTTTGCCTGGAGGGGAGTCCAGTACACCTGGAATCGATTGCCCCAGGGGTGGAAACACAGCCCCAACATCTGCCACAGACTAATCCATACTGCACTGGAGGAAGTTGGGGCTCCAGAGCACCTGCAATACATTGATGACATCATCATACGGGGCAACACAGCAGAAGAAGTTTTCAAGAAAGGGAAGAAAATAATTTAAATCCTCCTGGAGGCTGGTTTTGCTATAAAGCGAAGCAAAGTGAAGGGGCCTGCGCAGGAAATCCAGTTCCTTGGAATAAAATGGCAGGATGGGCGTCGACACATCCCAATGGACGTGATCAATAAGATAACAGCAATGTCTCCACCAACCAACAAAAAGGAGACACAGGCTTTCCTGGGTGCTGTGGGTTTCTGGAGAATGCATATTCCAGATTACAGTCTCATTGTGAGCCTGCTCTACCATGTGACCCGGAAGAAGAATGACTTTAACTGGGGCCCTGAACAGCAAGAGGCCTTTGAACAAATTGTCACTTGGGCCAGTCCGGACAGGACCAAATATCAAAAACATACTCTACAGTGCAGCCGGGAAGAATGGTCCTACCTGGAGCCTGTGGCAGAGGGCACTCGGGGAGACACGAGGCCAACCTCTGGGTTTTTGTAGTCGAGTATATAGGGGATCTGAGGCCAACTATACTCCAACGGAAAAGGAGATACTGGCAGCATATGAAGGAGTTCGAGCTGCCTCAGAAGTGATCAGAATGGAAGCACAGCTCCTCCTGGCACCCCGACTGCCAGTGCTGGGATGGATGTTCAAAGGGAGAGTCTCATCTACACACCATGCAACTGATGCCACATGGAGCAAGTGGATTGCATTTATAACACAATGGGATGGAATAGGGAACCCCAGTTGCCCAGGGATCCTGGAAGTGATCACAAACTGTCCAGAAGGCAAAGATTTTGGGATGTCACCAGAGGAAGAGGTGAAATGTGCTGGGGAGGCCCCACCATACAACACATTATCAGATGATGAAAAGCAATACGCCCTGTTCACTGATGGGTCTTGTCGCATTGTGGGACATTGACGGTGGAAGGCTGCTGTGTGGAGTCCCCTACGACAAGTCATTGGAGTTGCTGAAGGACTAGGTGAATCCAGTCAGTTAGCAGAAGTGAAAGCC
Source organism: Todiramphus chloris collaris (assembly GCA_025345505.1). Lineage (NCBI taxonomy): Eukaryota > Metazoa > Chordata > Aves > Coraciiformes > Alcedinidae > Todiramphus > Todiramphus chloris. The sequence goes on along the minus strand of JANVCC010004980.1, from coordinate 3,004 downwards.
ATCCAAATAGCCCTAGATATTGCCGAACGAGAAAAGTGGCCAGTGCTCTATCTCTACACTGACTCATGGATGGCAGCAAATGCCCTGTGGGGATGGTTAAAACAGTGGAAGCAGAATAACTGTCAGCGCAAAGGTAAACCCATTTGGGCTGCCACACTGTGGCAAGATATTGCTGCTCGGATAGAGAAATTAGTTGTAAAAGTCTGTCACGTGGATGTCCACGTACCTAAAGATCAAGCCACTGAGGAATATCAAAACAACCAGCAAGTGGATCAGGCTGCTAAAGTGTTCCAGACAGACTTAGACTGGAAACAGTGAAGGTGAAGTTAGCTCGGTGGGCTCATGATACTTCAGGACATCAGGGAAGAGATGCAACATACAAATGGGTATGTGACCGAGGGGTGGATTTAACAATGGACGATATTGCTCAGGTTATCCATGACTGTGAAACATGCGCTGCAATGAAACAAGCGAAACGGTTAAAACCTTTGTGGTATGGGGGACGATGTCCAAGTATAAGTATGGGCAGGCCTGGCAGATTGATTACATCACACTGCCTCAAACCCGCCAGGGTAAGCACTATGTGCTTACAATGGTAGAAGCAAGCACTGTCTGGCTGGAAACCTATCCTGTACCTCACGCAACTGCCCAGAACACCATCCTGGGCCTGGAAAAGCAGATCCTGTGGCGACATGGTACTCCAGAGAGAACTGAGTCTGAAAATGGGACTCATTTCAAAAACAATCTTATAGACAATTGGGCCAAAGAGCATGGTATCGAGTGCGTGTGTCACATCCCCTGTCATGCAGCAGCCTCTGGGAGAATTGAACGATACAATGGATTGTTAAAAACTAATTTGAATGCAAAAAAACTGGGTTTAAAAACTGGGACAAGCATTTAGCCCAAGCCACCTCGTTAGTCAACACCAGAGGATCTATCAATCGAGCTGGTCCTGCTCAGTCAGACCTGTGGATGCTGAAAATCTGCTAGCAGAGGAATTTTCCTAGGTTCTCACAATATTCTGTGAGAACCCTGCCTTTCTCACACGTGTTATGAGAAACAGTAGGACGGTTTTGTAAACTAGACTAGCACATGGTGTTTCCATAAGTTCTGTTTATGGTACATTGTAAAAATATTTTGAAATAGGTGCTGTAGGACTTTAACCAAACACCCTAGGAGATGGGTGATCACTGACCAATCGCCCTATGGGGCTGGGGTATAAAAATGGGGCTGTAAATTAATAAGCTTGCTTCTTTGCCTGCTCTTGCTGAATTTATATGTTGCTGCGTCTCTCCGCTCCCGGCATAAACAGTGACATTTGGTGACCCACGACGTGTCCGACCCGCACCAGCCGAAGCCGAGCAGCTCTCGGGAGGTACGCAACCCCCCCCCCCCGTCCTTCTCCCCCCCAGCTCCGAGGTTCGCGGCCGGGACCAGTCCAGGCACTGGGGTATTAGAAAAGCCCTGCCGAGATGGGGACTTGCGACTTGAAAGAAAGCGTGGTGCTGTTGGCCTGGAAGAATTTCCTGGCCACCAAAAAGAGCGCTGTTCCGGAGGACGCCCTCCGCGCTCTTTTGCAATGGGCAGCTGAGCACCAGTTTCTCCTGAGCTCTGACACCGCCTTCGATTTAAAGCTGTGGTGGCTGCTGGGCACCAGGCTCCATCGTGAGCTCCCCGACGGGGACGACACGCTGCTAGACTTGCTTCGCACTTGGAGAGCTGTATTTGCTGTGCTTCTAAAGTCTGAAACTGGCGACGGGGGAGGGGTGCCGGCTTCAGAGGGGGACGCCGCTAAGGGGGACGCTGCTGAACTCAGTGTAACACCCGGCGGCAGCCGCACCGAGGAGCCGTCTCCGGCCCCACAGGATCCGGTGCCGGTCCTACAGCCCCGGGATTATGTTCCCCCTAAATACCCGACGCCTGCAGAGCAGCTCGCGGAAATGCTTAAGCAGAGCGATGGCTCGGAGCGCCCCTCGCTCCTTAGCCCAGCGGCTCTGGTCTCCTCCGCGCCTCTCCCTTCGGCAAATATAACAGTGCCGGTCGTTCCAACGGCCTGTACAGTTGTCCGGCCCGGTTTAACGGTGACCTGGAGCTCCACGGCGGCACCCAGGTTTTCTACGCGCGCGCCCGCTGCGTTCACGCCACCCTGGAGTTTTCCACGAGCGCCCGCGGCGCCCGGCAGCTCCGCGCATGCGCCCTTCTCTGGGTGTTTCAATGCTCAGGCGCAGCCGCACATGAACGACCTGTTAACGCGGCAGCTGGCAATGATGGAAGAATATCTGCCGAGGATATCTCAGCAGCTAGCGGAATTGCAGGAAGCATTCCTGCGGGGCGCCGCTGAGAGAACCGTGCCGGGCCGACCCGGGCCGGAAGTGCTGGCTCCGGGAATTCCGAACGCGGAAGTGGCGACGGCTCCTGCGGCGGAACCGGCAGCGGCGGCAGAAACGGTGGCCCCGGTGGAGGCGGAGACGGCAGCTCCGGCGCCGCCGGCCGAGCTGACGGCCCCGACTCCAGCGGCGGAGGCGGCTCCGTCACAAGATCCGCCTGCGCCGCCGGCGGCGCCCCAAACTGCGCCGCCCTAGCCGGCTGCCTTGCTGCCCCCTGCGGCCCCCACCGCCGTACCGCCCTCTAGCCCGGCACCCGTGCCCTGCCCGCCTCCATTGTTCGTGCTGGGGTCCTCCGGGAAACCCCTGCCTGACGATTCAGGCAGTGACACAGAGGGCACGCCTGCCTCAAGGTGGAAGGCTGCGGTGCCGAACAGCGGAAGAAGCGGTTGCTGCAGGGCCATCCTTGGACACCCAGACTGTACTGTAACTGTCCGCCCAAGAAACGTCAGGCGTTTCTAGGAGGCGGTTAAATTGCGTGCTCTAGAGGAGGGCTACTGGGATCTCTTACACAGACTGGGACTGCCAGAGAGGTCAGGGGAATTTATGCGGGATCAGGAGACTGCTATAACACCTCAAAAGGGTGTGCCACCAACTCAAGGCGATAGTAACACCCCACA
>JANVCC010004978.1:0-20573 GCA_025345505.1 Todiramphus chloris collaris | reverse complement strand
GGAATGTAAGTTTGATAGTGACCTTGAGTGGACATCTGTGTACCCTTGAGGAGGACAGAAAGTCCTGAGAAAAGAACTGCCAGTCCACAAACAGAGAAATCTTATCAAAGTTACAACAGAGAGAAAACAGCATCCAATTGCGAACTGGTGATCCTTGCTTGGGAAAATCAGGTCTGGACAGTTGTTCTTGGGAGGGTTATAAAAAGGCTTGTTGGCACAATAAACTTGACTTTTGGGGAAATCACATCTGTATCGAGTCTCAACACCGACATCTGGTGACCTTGACGTGACCCGGACTTCGAGTCATGACCCGGATTGCGGGACATGCCCCAGACCCCGATGAACCGTGGACTGTGGGAAAAGCAGTGGAGACAGAGCCCAGTGAAGCTGAGAGCGGTGATGGAGCTGCTAGTCCGCAGAGCGATACTTGACACGTAATGTACCAGATGAGTGTTATAAATGAGACCAAGATTGTCTTTAAATCAAGAAGGTGAAAATTTATTAGTGGTGGAGAATGAGCAAGCAGTGCTGGGTGCACGAGGAGTCTGTGCTCCACCAACACGCGCACCAAGATGTCAAGCAAGCAGGCATTTATTGCACTAAATCATGCATATCCGACAGTGTTAACTAGATATTCATTATATGGGATTGGATTATTATAATCAGGTCCAGGAACTCATTATCATAGGTCTCCTCCCTTTGGCACTTGCGCATTGCTGTCTGGTAGTCGTGGGCCAGGGTCTTCGGGAGGATGGCCCCCAGTTTTCCTCACAGGGTACTTTTCACCTTTTGTCTCAAAATGCAGAGTTGTGATGAGTCAGAGATCACAGGACTGGTGGGAGGCTGCTCTTTATTCCTCCCTGTCTTGGAGTTAGTTTCCCTTATCTACAAAGACTACACAAGCTACAAGATTTATGAGAACCTTGATAACTCTCAAGGCTATGTAAGGCAAGCTACAGCTTACAACTATGTGAGACAAAACACAACTTACAACTATGTAAAACACAATACAGTTTATAAGGCTACAAAACTAAGATTTATGAGGACATTTACAACTCAGTCCTCGGACAGGATTGTATCCGGTGGGAGCAGGGATGATGTCCTGGAGGGCCGATTCCCCAGTAGGGCAGAATGAATTTGGTACCTTTCCATACCTGATTTGGTGCTTTTATTAGAGCAAACCAGATTAAGCAATTGGTTTACCCGTTCCCTTTTAACAGCAACCCCCTTTTGCCACATCTTATTGACACGAATCATCTAATTTTCTTCATTACATGAGCCACCAGTAACATGGGAGGAACTCTCACTAAAGAAGAGATCAGCGTTTTAAATGCATGGAAAATAATTTTGAAGACAAAAGGACTTAAATTAGACGAATTGACTTTACAAAAGATGCTCATATGGGGTGAACAGAATAGCTTCCCCCTGGATGCGGCAACAGCATTTAGTATTCTGGTGTGGGAATAGATTGGGGAAAAGTTGATTGATAGTGCTACCCGTGGATGTAAGGACCCAATGGGACTATTAACTACTTGGTGTTTGCTGCTAGAGAAGTTAAAATACCTTAAAAAGCGGCAAGATGAAGTTGAAAAGTTAGAAGCTTCCCATACTACTGGTGCCATTACCGTGCCTGTTACTAATCCGATTGATCCTGAGGCTGATACCTCCCTCCCGAGGAAGCCCAGGAACCCTGTCATTACCGATTCTGAAGACGAGGGGCTCCCAAGGTGATCTAAACTGATGAAACCTCATTCCTACCCACACCTCCAAGAATGTGGGGACTGAGAGTACCCACACCCTCCGGACTGTGAGGCCTGGGAGTATCCTCGTCCCCACGCTCCGCCCCTGAAACAGAGGCATGCCCAAAACCGGCAAAGGATCCTGGGATGGAGCCATCGGCCCCTCCCATGGACAGTGAACCATCTGTGGATTCCGAGGGGAAGAGCCCCCTGCTAGATGACGCAGCCAATCAGTATTCTCCACTTCGGCCGGAAGAGCTTGATGGTTGGAAAGACCTCAGGTAGGGGGCTATCCCAGAACCGACAGCGCCTGGTGAAGTTCCCCCGCAGGGGAGCTCGGGGTGCCGCGGTTGGCCATGGACCCTCCCTCCCGCCCGTGTTACTGTTGTCCGACACAATCCGGCTGCGTTCTGGCAGCAAGTGAAAGCACGGGCGATGCAGGAGGGTAATTGGGAACTGTCAGTGTAGTGGGTCTGGCTAAGCTGCTTTTCCCCATCCAGCCCTCATGCTGCAGCACTGGGAGCTGGAGGGTGTTGATAACACACCCATGTTATGACTGCCAGTGCTCACACAGCACCAGAGGATGGGGGGCAAGATACAGCCAACCTGAGCTGACCAGTGGGATATTCCATACCATATGATGTCAGCTCAACTATAAAGGGAGAGGGCAGGAGGAGGATGGGGGGGCATTCTGCTTTGTCCTCCAAGCGGCTGCTACATGTTCCCGGAGCCCTGCTTCCTGGACTTGGCCCGACATCGCCTGTGGACAGGAAGTAGAAAATAACATCTTATCTATCATAACCCACACCCCTTTGCTTTGCGTCTTATTCTCTCCCTGCATGCTGTGCTGAAGGGGGTCGGGGGGAGTGATAGAAGGGCTTGGTGGGTGTCGCTGTTTATGCCGGGAGCGGAGAGATGCAGCAACATATAAATTCAGCAAGAGCAGGCAAAAGAAGCAACTTTATTAATTTACAACCCCATTTTTATACCCCAGCCCCATAGGGCGATTGGTCAGTAATCACCCATCTCCTAGGGTGATTGGTTAAAGTCCTACAGCACCTATTTCAAAATATTTTTACAATGTACCATAAACAAAACTTATCGAAACACCATGTGCTAGTCTAGTTTACAAAACCGTCCTACTGTTTCTCATAACACGTGTGAGAAAGGCAGGGTTCTCACAGAATATTGTGAGAACCTAGGAAAATTCCTCTGCTAGCAGCTTTTCAGCATCCACAGGTGGGCACCTGGTGCCGTGCCGGGTTCAACCCACCACAGTCCCTTTTGGCGCCCAACATGGGGCACGAGCAGCTGCTTGCTTGCTTGCTTGCCTGCTTGCTTGCTTTGCTTTAGATACTAGTAGCAAACTCCTGTGCAGGCCATGGAGTTTGCGTGCACTGCTTATCTGGTGTTTTTCTAAAATGTTTACTGAAACAATGTCTATTTGCTTGGCTTTTGCATTGATGGCTTCAATGTGCTGGGGAAGCTTCTGTCTCGGGAGGATGAAGGGTCTCGGGAGCACCCTGGCACAAATAGTAACGATGTGTTTCACACTGGCATCGGTGGCTTTGCTGTGTTGGGGGGGCTACCTTGGGGACAAAATGATTGAATCTATCTCTCCCTTTCTACCGGAAATTGATGTAGATGATTTATTCGTGCATGCTCCCAAGGTCCTCGTCCACCCTTATGTGAGCTTCTGGATAATACTAATCAATATCGTTGGCCTAATCCGGGTTGTGTGTAGTCTGGTCCCAGTTTGGCCTCAGACGAGAAAAGTTTCAGGTGGGGTGGCACCGAAATGTGCCCTGAGACGTCCTGTCCCTGGGTGGCAAGGGGTCTGGCAGGATTTGGGCAGGTTCCTAGGACAGTTGTCACCTCAAGTAGCCTGGGACTTTACCCCCAAACAGGCAAGCAACCCTGGCAAGCTGACACAGCATCTAATAGAAGGGTGCCTTGTCTACCCCGATGAGAACCAGCAGCTCTTAGCACTGTACTGGGGCCTGGCCTGTGCCTATCGAGCCACAGTTGAGTACTCTCAGAGGACTGTGGTTGAGGTAGGGACCCAAACTGCATCCAAAGACACCAGAGTTGAGATAGGGACTGCAACAACAACTGCCAAAGTTGCCCCAGTAGTGAAAAAGAAGCAGTGGACGAGGAGAACAACAGGCCCCTACCCTCGGTTAGTGAGGGATGTGGAAGAGGAGGGAGAACATGACCAGCAAGCTGGACCCTCAACAGGAAGACGGGAGGAGGGGGTGACAGAATTGAAGCAGGAGGCAGAAACTACCGGGTCCCTGACTTCGTCAGAACTTAAAGACCTGAGGAAGGATTACAGCCGCCAGATAGGGGAACGGATTGTTACCTGGCTGCTTCGATGCTGGGATACTGGGGCTGATACCCAACAGCTGGAAGGTAAAGAAGCCCAACAGCTGGGCTCCCTTGCTAGGAATCGTGGCATTGAAAAAGGAATTGGAAAAGAGGCAGCAATTTGCAGTCTCTGGAGACGGCTCCTTTCAAGTGTCAAAGCAAGATATCCATTCAAGGAAGACTTAATGAATGCCACCTCCTCAGGAAAATGGTCCACTGCTGATGAAGGTATCAAGTACCTGAGGGAACTAGCAGTACTGGAAGTAATCTATGGGGATTTAGATAATGATGAGCATCCTAAAGATCCAGAGGATGTTCAGTGTACAAGGGCCATGTGGAGGAAAGTGATTAAAAATGCGCCGGTATCATGTTCTGCCAGCTTGGCAGCAATGTATTATCCACAAATGGATAACCCAGCCGTGGAAACTGTTTCTTCCTGGCTTCAGAACTTTGAAGAGAGTCTTGGTACCTCCACGTCCCTAAGGGCTAGCGCCTTGGATATCAGGAGTCCCCCAAGGAATCAGCCAGTCAGAGGGAAAGGGAGCCCGAGGCGTATGCCACGTGGTGAACTCTGGTTCTTCCTGCGTGACCAGGGGGAGGATATGAGGAAGTGGGATGGTGAACCAACCTTTAAGCTGGAAGCCCGTGTACAGGAATTGAGAGGGAAGACAGCCGTTAAAAAAGGGCCATCCAAGAAGACCATTAATGCAGTCAGTGTTGAAGCACAAGAAGGCAATCGACGATCTCGCAGATACGGGAAGAATGAAATCAATTCCACCGAGCCTGATGAGGGGACTTCTGGTTTGACACAGCAAGGGTCAGACAGTGCGTATTCTGACCAGGAGCAGGAATAGAGAAGCCCTGCCTCTAGCCAGGTGGAGGAAAGGGACAATCGGATTTACTGGACTGTGTGGATCCGATGGCCTGGCACGTCAGATCCACAGAGGTACAAGGCCCTAGTTGATACAGGTGCGCAGTGCACAGTAATGCCATCAAAATACAGAGGAGCTGAGCCCATAAGTATTTCTGGGATGACAGGGGGATCTCAGCAGTTGACAGTATTGGAGGCTGAAGTGAGCCTGACTGGTAAGGAGTGGTATAAACACCCCATTGTGACTGGCCCAGAGGCCCCGTGCATCCTTGGCATAGTTTATCTTAGGAGAGGCTATTTCAAGGATACAAAAGGATACCAGTGGGCTTTTGGTGTTACTGCCTTGGAGGCAGAGGGAAGTGAACAGTTGTCCATCTTGCCAGGTCTCTCAGAGAACCCTTCTATAGTGGGGCTGATGAAGGTTGCAGAGCAGCTGGTGGCAATGGCTATGACGATGGTGCATCGGCAGCAATATCACACCAACAGAGCTTCCCTGATCCCTATCCAGGAATTGATTCATCAGCTGAAGAGCCAGGGAGTGATCAACAAAACTCATTCACCTTTCAACAGCCCCATATGGCCTGTACAAAAGTCAAATGGAGAATGGCGATTGACAGTGGACTATCGCGGTCTGAATGAAGTTACACCGATGCTGAGTGCTGCTGTGCCAGACATGCTAGAACTTCAGTATGAGCTGGAGTCCAAGGCAGCCAAGTGGTACGCCACAATTGACATCGCTAATGCGTTTTTCTCCATTCCCACAGCACCAGAGTGCAGGCCACAGTTTGCCTTCACCTGGAGGGGAGTCCAGTACACCTGGAATCGATTGCCCCAGGGGTGGAAACACAGCCCCACCATCTGTCACAGACTGATCCATACTGCACTGGAGGAAGGTGGGGAGCATCTCCAGTACATTGATGACATCATCGTATGGGGCAACACAGCAGGAGAAGTTTTCGAGAAAGGGAAGAAAATAATTGAAATCCTCCTGGAGGCCGGTTTTACTATAAAGCGAAGCAAGGTGAAGGGGCCTGCGCAGGAAATCTAGTTCCTTGGAATAAAATGGCAGGATGGGCATCGACACATCCCGATGGACGTGATCAATAAGATAACAGCAATGTCTCCACCAACCAACAAAAAGGAGACACAGGCTTTCCTGGGTGCTGTGGGTTTCTGGAGAATGCATATTCCAGATTACAGCCTCATTGTGAGCCCGCTCTACCATGTGACCCGGAAGAAGAATGACTTTAACTGGGGCCCTGAACAGCAAGAGGCCTTTGAACAAATTAAACAGGAGATTGTGGATGCAGTAGCCCTTGGGCCAGTCCGGGCAGGACCAAATATCAAAAACATACTCTACAGTGTAGCCGGGAAGAATGGTCCTTCCTGGAGCCTCTGGCAGAGGGCACTTGGGGAGACACGAGGCCGACCTCTGGGTTTTTGGAGTCGAGGATACAGGGGATCTGAGGCTAACTATACTCCAACGGAAAAGGAGATACTGGCGGCATATGAAGGAGTTCGAGTTGCCTCAGAAGTGATCAGAACAGAAGCACAGCTCCTCCTGGCACCCCGACTGCCAGTGCTGGGATGGATGTTCAAAGGGATTGTCTCAGCTACACACCATGCAAATGATGCCACATGGAGCAAGTGGATTGCATTGATAACACAACGGGCTCAAATAGAGAACCCCAGTTGCCCAGGGATCCTGGAAGTGATCACGAACTGGCCAAAAGGCAAAGATTTTGGGATGTCGCCAGAGGTAGAGGTGAAACGTGCTGAGGAGGCCCCACCATACAACACATTATCAGATGATGAAAAGCAATACGCCCTGTTCACTGATGGGTCTTGTCACATTGTGGGAAAACATCAATGGTGGAAGGCTGCTGTGTGGAGTCCCGTACGACAAGTCATTGGATTTGCTGAAGGACACGGTGAATCCCGTCAGTTTGCAGAAGTGAAAGCCATCCAACTAGCCCTAGATATTGCCGAACGAGAAAAGTGGCCAGTGCTCTATCTCTACTCTGACTCCTGGATGGTGGCAAACGCCCTGTGGGGGTGGTTGCAGCACTGGAAACAGAGCAACTGGCAGCACAAAGGCAAACCCATCTGGGCCGCTGGGCTGTGGCAGGACATTGTAGTAGAAAATAACATCTTATCTATCATAACCCACACCCCTTTGCTTTGCATCTTATTCTCTCCCTGCGTGCCGTGCTGAAGGGGGTTGTGGGGAGTGATAGAAGGGCTTGGTGGGCACCTGGTGCCGTGCCGGGTTCAACCCACCACACTCAGAGAACATCACCGTTCCCGGAACCAAGAGAGGCGGCAATGCCGCGCTAGAAGAGGGGGGACCTACCGTTTTTCCGGTTGTTTGTGCTAGTGCTCAGGGGGGGCCAGGATGAGTATATCACCTTTGCATTGGAGGGCAATACAAGATTTGCAGAAGGCTACATCCCAGTATGGCCCCAATTCTCCTGCTGTAATACAACTGCTACGCCTTGTAGCGATAGATGAATTAACCCCTTTTGATATACATCAATTAGCACAGATAATCTTCCAGCCGGTGCAGGCCGCTGTGTTTTATACCATCTGGAGGCAACGTGCTGACCTTCAGGCAGCCCAAAATATGCAATTCCATCGGCTAGATCCCCAGTATGGGGTTGGAATGGATGTGTTTATGGGGTTGGGGAATAATGGCAATGCACAGGCCCAAGCTTGGTGGCAATCATTACTGTTAGAGCAGGTTAAGAATGTGGGGATGGAGACTATTATGCATACTGCAGAACTAGAAGAGCTGAAGGTGCAATATACTACCATTAGGCAAGGAGCCAAGGAGATATTTTTACAGTTTGTAGAAAAACTCATGGCGTCAATTGAAAGACAGGTTTTTGATGCCCATCTCTGGGAAATGTTGGCTAAACAATTAGCCTGGGACAATGCGAATGAGGACTGTCAGAAAATCATAGAGGTGATGCCAGGTGATACAATGCTAGAAAACATGATTACGGCTTGTGCAAAGGTGGGATCTGTGTGGCACAAAATGACTGAACTAGCGACAGCCATTTCCACACTACACTTTGCAGAGCAAAAGTGTTTTCAATGTGTCCAATTAGGGCATAGAAAGGCTGAATATCCCAAAAAAAACCAGAAGGGGGGCCGGGGCCTGTCTGTTACCAAGGAATCCGTAACTTGCCTGCGATGTGGAAAGCCAGGGCACTTTGCTAAGCAGTACAAATCTCGCTTTCATGCGAACGGGCAACCATTACAGTCAGGAAACTGCAAAGGTAGTGCAAAGGGGCGCGGGCAGACACAAATTCCCCCCCATTCCCACAGTTCCTTACAGCCCTCATGGATACCGCAAGCCTTTGTGACAAGTTGCGGGGAAAGACCCAGGGAGCAGCCAGGATGGATGTATCCACCTCCCTCACAGTAACATTGACCACTCCAGCGGTGTATAAAGTGCCTCTGGATTCATGGGGGCCAATCTGAAAAGGACTGAGTGCTCTCTCTTAATAGGGCGCTCGAGCAGCATGTTACAAGTATTAATTGTACGTGTAGGGGTTATTGATGCAGACTATGAGGGGCAGATATGTGCAATGGTGCCAACAGCAACCCCTCTGGTTACAATCAAGGAGGGCACTTGGATTGCTCAACTCGTACACTTTATGAGCTGCGTGCCTGAAATGGATCGGGTCTTCCACAGAACCCGTGGCTTTGAGTCTACAGGGAAGCCACAGATGTTCTGGTCACAACACATTACCAAAAATAGGACAGAAATGGTTTGTACCCTCGCTATGATGGGTGCCTCCCTATTTCAAGTGAAGTTGACTGGACTCCTTGACAGTGGGGCAGATATGACTATTATTTTGCAGGCTAGATGGCCACCCTCTTAGCCGTTAATTTCCAATACAGGAGTCCTGGGGGTGTGGGGGGGGTTCAAAACAGCTATATAGCAGCGAAGCCTGTCTTGATAAGTAACCTGGAAGGGCAGACAGCCACAGTGAGGCCCTATGTCACTACCCTACTTCTTAACTTGTGGGGAATAGATGTGATGAATCAGTGGGGAGTGCGCCTCACCACGGATTTCCCATAGGGGCCACTGTGTTGCAGGGTGTGGAGCAACCAACACTGGCATTGACATGTCTAACAAACAAGCTGGTATAGGTGAACCCGTGGCCTCTCAATCAAGAAAAGCTCATGGCCCTGAAGGCTTTAGACGCAGAGCAGCTGTCTGCAGGACATATCGAGTCCTCTCATAGTCCATGGAACACACCAGTGTTTGTGATCAAAAACAAGTCTGGGAAATGGAGGCTATTGCATGACTTGAGGAAAATAAACAATTTAATGTCATCCATGGGACTGCTGCAGCCGGGACTGCCATCGCCGATGATGATCCCAATGCAGTGGGAAATTGTTGTAATGGATCTAAAAGATTGGGTTTTTTTACCATTCCTTTATCAGAACCTGACATGGAGAAGTTTGCCTTTACAGTACCTTCAGAGAACCACAGTGAGATGTCAGAAAGGTACCATTGGAAAGTCTTACCTCAAGGGATGAAAAATTCCCCAACCATCTGTCAGTGTTTTGTGGCAAAGGCATTAAGCCCAGTACGTGCCGAGTATCCGAGGTGTTACTGTTATCATTATATGGATGACATTCTACTAGCCGCTCCCTCTCAGCTCTTCCCGGGTGAGATGGAGGCTAAGGCATAGGAATCATTACATCAATTTGGCCTGGTTATTGCGCCTGAGAAGGTACAGTGTCAACGGCCTTGATTATACCTCGGCATGAAAGTTTTGGAGCAGACAGTTATGCCACAACCCATTCAGTTACAGGTGAAAGTAAAAACCTTAAATGATGTACAAAAATTATCTGGGATGATTAATTGGATTCGGCCTTATTTGGGGTTATTGTCGTCAAAATTGCAACTGCTTTTGGCACTGTTGAAAGGGGACACAGACATTGCAGTGCCACGTAAGCGAACCCCCAAGGCAAAACATGTTCTGTCTGAAGTTGAGCAGATGATAACCACCAGACATATATGGAGGATTGATCTAGCAACTGCTACACAGGTCTTTGTGTTATTAGATAGACTGATACCTTTTTCCATGATAGCCCAATGGAATCCTGATTGGCAAGACCCACTGCATGTCTTGGAGTGGGCCTTTTTGCCATTTCGGCCAAACAAAACAGTGCCAGGCCTTTTTGAACTCCTCACTCAAATCATCATAAAAACTTGAACACGATGTCAGGAGCTGATAGCTCAAGACCCAGAGCGAATAGTTATTCCTGTTCAGACTGATTATTTTGAATGGTGTCTGTCTAATAGCTCTGCTTTGCAGGCGGCATTAATGAATAACACAGGGCAAATTGACTACCACCTTCCTACGCATCTGTTAATCAAAATGGGGAGCCAGGTGCGTTTGGCGCAAAAGCAGCGGAGCCAATTGGAACCAGTGGACGGGCCTACAGTGTTCATTGATGGTTCTGGGAAAACAGGAAAAGCAGCCATGGTATGGCATGATGGTCAGCAATGGCAGCAAAGACTTGAGCACCAAGACGGCTCCCCACAGATTGTGGAACTTCGGGCAATGGTAATGGTATTTCAAAGTTTTACGGGGCCAGTGAATGTAGTCACAGACTCTGCCTATGTGGCAAGACTGGTCTACTGTTTAGATAAAGCTGTGCTTGTACACATGGGGAATGAAAAACTGTTTGGGATTTTAAAACTGTTATGGATACAAATTCAGGAGCGTCGTTCTCCGTATTACATCATGCAAATTAGAAGTCACACCAGTATACCTGGCTTCATCGTGGAAGGTAACACTTGAGCAGAGAGGGTACGCTTGTGTTTCTACAGATGGCAGCAACCACTGGGTTCCTGCTCGGAGTGTTCAGCCTGTGCTGTCTCCCGAGTGAGCTGATGCTACGGGTTGAGGACATCCTGGCGACGTGGCGGCATCAAAACATCTGGGTGACCCTGGCAGGCCAGCTGAATCAGATGGGGTTCTGTGTCTCTTTGGCACAGCCCCTGTCTCCATTTCAAACCTGTTTGGTTGGGGCTCCTCTCAATGACACAGAGGCCGGCTTGATAGTGTAGTAGGTGAAGATGAAACTAGTGAAGGATCCATGCAGAACTGCACAGCTGGGTATGACACTTGGAATGATCAACTGCCATTCGGCCTCACAGTAGAGGAGCTGGACAGTTTGGGGACGTTGCCTGCACGCTCATGCCTTTGTGTTGCTGTTGGCTGCGCAGACACTTTCAGTTTTTGTATTGGGTATTGTGAGTGTTGGGTTGGATGCGCTGTACTGTGGCATCTGGGTGAGGGTGGTCACGGCCGATGTGGGACTTTCTGGTCTGGCTCAACAGGGAATCAAGGGGTCATTGAAGGGCCTGCTGATAGCAGGCTTACTGATATTGGTGATTACCATAGTTTGTGTTGTTCCATGTGTGCTGTCCTTGTTGCAAAGGGCCCTGCAGTGGGTAGCTAACATGGCCCTTTTTGGTGGGAAAAAACAAAAAGGGGGAATTGTGGGAGACCTCAGCTGGTCCAAGAGATTGGAATGTAAGTTTGATAGCAACACTGAGTGGACATCTGTATACCCTTGAGGAGCACAGAAAGTCCTGAGAAAAGAACTGCCAGTCCACAAACAGAGAAAGCTTATCAAAGTTACAACAGAGAGAAAAAAGCATCCAATTGTGAACTGGTGGTCTTTGCTTGGGCCAATCAGGTGTGGACAGTTGTTCTAGGGAGGGTTATAAAAGGGCTTGTTGGCACAATAAACTTGGCTTTTGGGGAAATCATATCTGCGTCAAGTCCTTCTCAACAGCAACAACTGTCCATGTCACTGACAAAGATGTTAAACAAGACTGGTCCCAGTACTGATCCTTGAGGGACTCCACTTGTCACTGGTCTCCACTTGGACACTGACCTATTGACAACCACTATTTGGGAATGGCCATCTGATGCTACTAAAGGTCTGATGCTACTAAAGTAGCTCATGTAACCATGTGTATCTCCAAAGGATTTATCTTGAATACTTATAACTTATTTAAAGTCTTTTTCTCTTGGTGGCACTACCTGTGGATTATTAACTTGGAGTTCATGTGGAAATGTTTTGGGTTTTTTTAAAATCCTACATGAAATTGTTTTTTGGGACCTTGAGGACCTTTGTGTCACATGCTAGTGTGTGTGGGTGGGGTGGGTGGAAATTCATGTTCACCAATCCTGTAATGGTTGTCTTTTTATCTGGCTATTTTTTCTAAAGGAGTCTCCCATTTACCACTGATCAAACACATCTGCTTTCATCTTCCTTCTCTGAACTGGCCAGTGCAGAATCCTTTTCTCCTAGTATGGGTTTCTCAGTGCTGCTGTCCTGGTTTGAGTGAAAACAGAACTAATTCTGTTCAGTAATTTTACTTTTCAGCTTGGTTCTTTTAATTAACTGCACTTTCTGAAGTTGGCAGCCTATTCTCACAGACAGTGCCTGCTTCTAGCAGTGATAACACCTTATGTTTAGAGTTACTACCAAGGATTGGTATGCAGGCCACTGCTGGGTCCTGTGTACCACATTGGGGGGTGCAGGAAGTGAAAGGCTGCACCTTCAGGGAGGAGAGGACAGGACGGGTGACTCTAAACGGACCAACGAGGTATTCCATCCCATATACGCCATATTTGGTCTAGAGCTGAGGGACCTGAAGGGTCTCTGGGCTCTTCTCTCCCCTCTTGGACTGCTTTGCCAGCTTTTGCTTGGCTTGCCTCGGGTCCTCTTTCAGTTCCTTACTCGGAGCATCCAAGGAGGACTCTGTCCATCTGCCTTCGATCCGATCTGCGTGTTCCTGAACTCAGTACCAGAATCCAGCTCCTGAACACAGCTCCCGTCTGCTGCGGGGCCCAGTCTGGGACTCCCCCGGTGCCTGAACAACATCAGTGGTGACGGTGATGTAATTACCATCAGGGGGGTTGGGTTCGATACTGGTTTTGTATATATTTGTATATATTTGTATATATTCCCTTTTTATAATTATTATTTTCCTTTTCATTAAAGCTGTCCTAGTTTCCTTTTCTAATCGCTAAGTCTCTCTCCCTTATTCCCTTTCTCTTCCCCTCTGGGGAGGGAGGGGGGTTAACAGAGAGCGTCTGTTATAGGTTTAAGGGGCTGCCCTGACCCTAAACCACGACAGATTTATTGGCGCCCAACGTGGGGCACGATCAGAGCTTTGATTGATTGGCCGAAATAGTTCAAATTCTGTTTCACTTCAGAGAGTATCACCTGTTTTTTTTTTTTTTTTCTGAGTGTCTTTAAGAACTGGAAACTAAAACAGACAGCCTAAATGATGTCATTCCTAAGAGCAGTGTCCGTTCGTCTCCTTTTAGCATTTCTTTCAGAGTTAAATTCTGTGCTGTTCCCTTATGTGCCGTACGCGTTATGTTACTCCTTGCTTGTTCTCACCGTTTATCTGAAAGCTCTCGGGCTTGGGCGCTGGGCGAAAGCCTCTGCTTTTCTGTGGTGTTTATCTCTGATTTATGTTGCACTGAATTGGGCAGCGAGTGCGTCTCGGTACTACGGGCATTACATAGTGGATTTTATTACTAGGAATACTTTTGGTTTTATCTCGGGAATTTATACTGCTCCCCACTATGTTAATCTGACGACACCGGAGTTTAGAACTCCAAATAGTGAGGATTCTGGACATGGTTATTACCAAAAGATCATATTATTGCTATTAATTTCTAATATCTTCACTGTGTGGCGTCATATTAGTTATCAGTGCAGTAACACAGGTCAGGTAGCTACCAAAAAACGTAGATTGCGTGCTGCTTCCCTGCGACATTCACGCTCTGCACGCAGGAAACATGCTGCGACTGTTCAGTCTCCGCAGGCCCCCCCAACGAGCCCTGCTGCTGCGCCAGCTCCAAACCCAAGCACCACGGCTACTCAGTCACCGCAGGCCCCCACAACGAGCCCTGCTGCTGCTGCTCCTCCAGTTCTCAAAACAAGCGCTGCTGCTGCTCCAACTCCCACAACAAGCACTGGAGCTGTTCCAGCTCCAGCAGCAAAGCCAGCAGCTACACCCACAGCTACTGTGACCACTCCCACTCAAACTGCACCTGTACAAGTTGCTCCTGTGAAGAAGAGAAAACAAACGAAACAGCCAAGTCCAGCAACAGATCAGGGAGATGGTCCTTCGCAAGCTGAATCTGAGTATGAGTCAGAACCAGATCCAAAGCCTGATGCCACTGCAACTGGAAAGAAACACCTAACAAAAACAGATCGCCCAGTGTGGTCAGATGACAGTGGAGCAGGCCCTTCTAAAGCAAACCCATCAGATGTGGAGTCATCAGATGCAGAGGGTACCAACAAATCTTTACCTACGAAGGAGCTGAAAAATCTGAGAAAAGACTATAGCCGTCATGAAGGTGAGCCACTGATCACTTGGCTACTCCGATGCTGGGATACTGGTGCCCACACCATCAAACTGAATGGCAGAGAAGCCAGGCAGCTGGGATTCCTGGCCAGAGATGGAGGCATTGATCAAGAGCTTGCAAGAAAGAGCAACACCATCAGTCTCTGGAGAAGACTCTTGTCAGCTGTAAAATCCAGGTACCCCTATAAGGAGGACATCGATTGCCGTCCAAGCAAATGGAACACCATGGAGAAAGGTATTAAGTACTTGAGAGAGTTAGCTGTGCGACAGGTGATCTATGGTGATAGGCAAATAGTGAACCCAGATGCAATCCCATGCCAGCGACCCATCTTGCAGAAGTTTGTGCGGAGTGCCCCACCAGCGTATTCCCACACATTGTCAACATTGGTCTGGGGAACAGACGATGAAGAGGTACCGACTGTGACAGAAGTGGCCAAGAGAGCACGACAGTATGAAGACAATGTCTCTGGTTCCTCTACATGTCCGTGTATCAGCCCTGGAAATGATGGCTAAGGAAACCAAGAGATCACTTGAAAAACCGGTTGCAAAAATAGAGAGAAGGGAGAAAAGATCTTATTCATCCCCTGAGTGGACCTGTGTTGAAGCCACTAGGAGAATGCGCTCTTCTTCGAGACCAGCTAAACAGGAACAATACATGTCACGACGTACCCTGTGGTCTCTTCTCCGTGCCTTTGGAGAGAATATGAGCAGATGGGATGGAAAACCTACCACTACTCTACAGGCACGAGTACTCTACTTACAAGGTAAACCAAGAAGAAGAGAGAATTCTTTCAGAAGGGAGGCTGCTCCAGTTGTCTATGAGCAGTCCTTTGGTCCAACTACATGGGCCTCAGGTCAAAACGTGAGTAGGGGGAATGAAAATGTGACTCCTGTAATCAATACCAATCCTGTAAATAGCGTAAATCCTGTAAATAGCGTAAATCCTGTCAATGGTGGAATTCCTATGACCTCCATGTACCCTGCTAACCAGATGAACTATGTAAACCCAGTGAACTTTACAAACCCAGTTACTAATTATGGACAATAACCTCGGAATTAGAGGGGCCCTGCCTCCAGCCAGGTGGAGGAGAGGGACAACAGAGTTTATTGGACTGTGTGATTCGATGGCCTGGCACGTTAGAACCACAAAAGTATAAAGCCCTTGTAGATACTGGTGCACAGTGCACCCTATTGCCATCGAATCATCAAGGGACTGAATCTATTACCATTACTGGAATAACAGGAGGACCTCAAGAACTGACTGTAGTAGAGGCTGAAGTGAGTCTAACTGGGAATAAATGGGAAAAGCACCCTATAGCGACTGGTCCAGATGCTCCGTGCATCCTTGGCATAGACTTCCTCAAGAAAGGGTATTATAAGGATCCAAAAGGGTATCGATGGGTCTTTGGTATAGCAGCTGTAGAGACTGAGGACAAGAAACAGCTGACTGTCCTACCTAACCTTTCAGAGGAGTCTCCTATTGTGGGTAAGATGAGAGTTGAGGATCAAAAGGTACCAATTGCTACTGGAACGGTGCATCGACGACAATATCGCACCAACCGAGACTCTTTAGCTCCTATCCAGAAGCTGATCCGTCAACTAGAGAGTCAAGGGGTGGTTAGCAAAACTCGCTCACCCTTTAACAGCCCTATATGGCCAGTACGGAAATCTAATGGGGAATGGAGATTAACAGTGGACGATCGTGGCCTGAATGAGGTTACACCAGCAATGAGTGCTGCCATGCCAGACATGTTGGAACTCCAGTATGAACTGGAGTCCAAGGCCGCTAAGTGGCATGCTACCATTGACATTGCTAATGCATTTTTCTCTATTCCAATAGCACCAGAGTGTAGGCCTCAGTTTGCTTTCACCTGGAGAGGTGTCCAATACACCTGGAATCAACTGCCCCAGGGGTGGAAACACAGCCCTACCATTTGCCATGGACTGATCCACACTGCACTGGAGAAAGGTGGAGCTCCAGAGCACCTGCAATACATTGATGACATCATTGTGTGGGGTAACACAGCAGAAGAAGTTTTTGAGAAAGGTAAGAAAATAATTGAAATCCTTTTAGACGCTGGTTTTGCCATAAAAAGAAGCAAGGTCAAGGGACCTGCACGAGAGATCCAGTTTTTGGGAATTAAATGGCAAGATGGGCGTCACCAGATCCCAATGGATGTGGTTAACAGAATAACAGCTATGTCCCCACCAACTAACAAAAAGGAAACACAAACCTTCTTAGGTGCTGTACGTTTCTGGAGAATGCACATTCCTAGTTACAGTCAGATTGTAAAACCTCTCTATGAAGTGACTCGAAAGAAAAACAATTTTAATTGGGGTCCTGAACAAAAACAGGCCTTTGAACAGATCAAACGAGAGATTGTACATGCAGTAGCCCTTGGTCCAGTCCGAACTGGACAGGACATTAAAAATGTGCTCTATACTGCAGCTGGGAATAATGGTCCTACCTGGAGCCTCTGGCAGAAAGCACCAGGGGAAACTCGAGGTCGACCCCTAGGATTTTGGAGTCGAGGATACAAAGGCTCCGAGGCCAACTATACTCCAACTGAAAAAGAAATATTGGTAGCCTATGAAGGAGTTCGAGCTGCTTCAGAAGTGATCAGTACTGAAGCACAGCTCCTCCTAGCACCAAGGTTACCAGTCCTAAACTGAATGTTCAAGGGTAAATTCCCTTCCACTCATCATGCCACCGATGCCACATGGAGTAAGTGGGCTGCATTAATCACCCAGAGAGCTCGAATAGGGAACCTCAGTCGTCCAGGAATCTTAGAGGTGATCATGGATTGGCCAGAAGGTAAAGACTTTGGCATGCCACCAGAACAGGTGGTGACACGTGCTGAAGAAGCCCCACCATATAATCAGTTATCAGATAATGATAAGCAATATGCTCTGTTTACTGATGGATCTTGCTGTCTTGTAGGAAACCATCGAAAGTGGAAAGCTGCTGTTTGGAGTCCCACACGACAAGTAACAGAAGCAGCTGAGGGAGTAGGTGAATCAAGTCAGTTTGCAGAGGTAAAAGCCATCCAACTGGCCTTAGATATTGCTGAGCGAGAAAAGTGGCCAGTTCTCTATCTCTACACTGACTCATGGATGGCAGCAAATGCCTTGTGGGGATGGCTAAAACAGCGGAAGCAGAATAACTGGCAGAGCAGAGGTAAACCCATTTGGGCTGCCACACTGTGGCAAGACATTGCTGCTTGGATAGAGAAATTAGTTGTAAAAGTCCGCCACGTGGATGCCCACGTACCTAAACATCGAGACACTGAGGAACATCAAAACAACCAGCAAGTTGATCAAGCTGCTAAAGTGTTCCAGACAGACTTAGACTGGGAACATAAAGGTGAACTATTTTTAGCTCGATGGGCTCATGATACTTCAGGACATCAGGGAAGAGATGCAACATACAGATGGGCACGTGACCGAGGGGTGGATTTAACCATGGACGCTATTGCACAGGTTATCCATGACTGTGAAACATGCGCCGCAATCAAACAAGCAAAACGGTTAAAACCTTTGTGGTATGGGGGACGATGTTCCAAGTATAAGTATGGGCAGGCCTGGCAGATTGATTACATCACACTGCCTCAAACCCGCCAGGGTAAGCACTATGTGCTTACAATGGTGAAAGCAACCACTGGCTGGCTGGAAACCCATCCTGTACCTCACGCCACTGCCCGGAACACCATCCTGGGCCTGGAAAAGCAGATCCTGTGGCGACATGGTACTCCAGAGAGAATTGAGTCTGACAATGGGACTCATTTCAAAAACAATCTCATAGACAATTGGGCCAAAGAGCATGGTATCGAGTGCGTGTATCACATCCCCTATCACGCACCAGCCTCTGGGAAAACTGAAAGATACAATGGATTGTTAAAAACTACTTTAAAAGCAATGGGGGGTGGAACCTTTAAAAACTGGGACAAGCATTTAGCACAAGCCACCTGGTTAGTCAACACCAGAGGATCCATCAATCGAGCTGGTCCTGCTCAGTCAGACCCATTGCACACAGCAGAAGGGGTTAAAGTCCCTGTAGTGTATGAAAGGAATCTGCTGGGGAAAACTCTGTGGGTATTTCCTGCTTAGGGCAAAGGCAAACCCATTCGAGGGACTGCTTTCGCTCAAGGACCTGGAAGTACTTGGGTGATGATGGAAGATGGTGAAGTACAGTGTGTACCTCAAGGAAATTTAACCCTGGGTGAGAATACTCGATTCAAAGCTGTATATCAATTGCATAATATTAACAGTATTCAATAAGTGTCTTTCAGGATAACATCATGGTGATGACAGGAGCTAGCCACATCAAGTGGTGTCCAGTAACCTCCTGAGATGAATCTGCAACCTGTGGACACGAACTGTGATGAATTCCATCTTTAAGAGACTGTTACAATGGATGGAAATATACAATCATGAACTCAATGAACTTTTCTATATATGAAATGATAACCTAATGATGGGTATGACGTAAATGGTATGGAATAAGGGGTGGAATGTACTGGTTTGAGTGAAAACAGAACTAATTCTGTTCAGTAATTTTACTTTTCAGCTTGGTTCTTTTAATTAACTGCACTTTCTGAAGTTAGCAGCCTGTTCTCACAGACAGTGCCTGCTTCTATCAGTGATAACACCTTATGTTTAGAGTTACTACCAAGGATTGGTATGCAGACCAAGGCCACTGCTGGGTCCTGTGTACCACATTGCGGGGGGTGCAGAAAGTGAAAGGCTGCACCTTCGGGGAGGAGCGGACAGGACGGGTGACTAAACTGACTGTCTTGGTTTGAAAGACAGGTGTATGCCAAGGAAGGCAGGAGCCCCCCCCTTTGGAATGGAAATGCAACCCCCTCCCCTCCGAATGCTTAGAATTTTGAAATTAAGGGGCTTTCAGGCAAAGATATCAGGAGTAGGAATAACAGTTCTTTACTAAATATATATATATATCAAGGCAAACAAACAACAATAACTACGGTAGTAACAGGAAAAACAGCACAGGGAACCCAATCCCAACCTCTCGGGGCTCCCAGGGAGCAGGGAGGGCGCGATGGTCTCCCCGCCGCTCCGGAGCCAGCTCAGTCCCCACGTGGCAATGGCCGACGGAAAAGCCCACGTCACGAACCCGCCTGGGCAGACGATCCCGGTGTCCAGCAGGGTCCTCGGGAGACAGCAAGGGTAGGAGGAAAAAAACAGGGGGTGAAGCAGGGACGAATTCTCTCCAAGCTGATCCCGGAGTCCAGAGGATCCTTGGTAGGCAGCCAGGAGAGCAGGAGACACAGCAGGGAGAGCAGGAGACGCGGCAGGGGTGAGTTCTCCGCACCACGAGGGCAGCTTCCTCTCCAAAGCCGGGAGCCAAACCCCAGAGAGCCAGAGAACCCCAGGGGGCTCCACCCAACCCCCTTTTTTTCCAGCAGGCTGGACCCCTCCCCCTGTGGCCAGGTCCCTTTGTCCCTCTTAAGTACAGCCATTAACCTTCCTGACAAACAAGTATGGAAAAATTCTTTAAGACAAGAAGGAAAACAGAATAACTCCCCAAAACCCCAACACTGACCAACGAGGTATTCCATCCCATAGACGCCATATTTGGTCTAGAGCTGAGGGACCTGAAGGGTCTCTGGGCTCTTCTCTCCCCTCTTGGACTGCTTTGCCAGCTTTTGCTTGGCTTGCCTCTAGTCCTCTTTCAGTTCCTTACTAGGAGCATCCAAGGAGGACTCTGTCCGTCTGCCTTCGATCCCGATCTGCGTGTTCCTGAACCCAGTACCAGAATCCAGCTCCTGAACACAGCTCCCGAACACAGCTCCCGTCTGCTGCAGGGCCCAGTCTGGGGCATGTCCCGCAATCCGGGTCACGACTCGAAGTCCGGGTCACGTCAAGGTCACCAGATGTCGGTGTTGAGACTCGATACAGATGTGATTTCCCCAAAAGTCAAGTTTATTGTGCCAACAAGCCTTTTTATAACCCTCCCAAGAACAACTGTCCAGACCTGATTTTCCCAAGCAAGGATCACCAGTTCGCAATTGGATGCTGTTTTCTCTCTGTCGTAACTTTGATAAGATTTCTCTGTTTGTGGACTGGCAGTTCTTTTCTCAGGACTTTCTGTCCTCCTTAAGGGTACACAGATGTCCACTCAAGGTCACTATCAAACTTACATTCC
>JANVCC010004958.1:0-11464 GCA_025345505.1 Todiramphus chloris collaris | reverse complement strand
GAACCTAGGAAAATTCCTCTGCTAGCAGCTTTTCAGCATCCACAAACTGACACCACCATATCCAGGGATGGGGAGGAGATGGAGGGAGGCTTCAGGTGGGCAAAGATGCCAGTGCTGACAAAGAGGGAGACCACAGCCAGGTGAGGGAGGCAGGTGGAAAAGGCTTTGTGCCATCCCTGCTCAGAGGGGATCCTCAGCATGGCCCTGAAGATGTCTACATAGGACACCACAATGAAAACAAAACAAATAAATGCTAGCAAGAGACTAACCACCATAAGCTGAATTTCCCTGAGGTAGGAGTGTGAGCAGGAGAGCTTGAGAATCTGGGGGATCTCACAGAAGAACTGGTGCAGGGCATTGCCCTGGCACAGGGGCAGGGAAAATGTACTGGCCATGTGCAGCAGAGCATTGAGAAACCCGCTGGCCCAGGCAGCTGCTGCCATGTGGACACAAGCTCTGCTGCCCAGGAGGGTCCCGTAGTGCAGGGGTTTGCAGATGGCCACGTAGCGGTCATAGGACATGATGGTGAGGAGAAAATACTCTGATACAATCAAGAAGAGAAAGAAAAAGAGCTGCACAGCACACCCGTGTTAAGAGATATCTCTGATGTACCAGAGGGAAATGGCCATGGCTTTGGGGAGAGTGGTGGAGATGGATCCCAGGTCAATGACGGCGAGGTTGAGGAGGAAGAAGTACATGGGAGCGTGGAGGTGGTGGTCCCAGGCTATGGTGGTGATGATGAGGCTGTTACCCAGGAGGGCAGCCAGGTAGATGTCCAGAAAGAGCCAGAAGGTCAAGAGCTGCAGCTCCCTTCTGTCTGTGAATGGCAGGAGGAGGAAGTGGGTGATGGAGCTGCTGTTGGACATTTGCTGATCTCTTTATTCATGAGGTCCTTTCAAAGGAGGAAAGCCATTCACATGTTAGTGTTTCTCTGGGGAAATTTTGTTTCCCTTCCCTGCCCCCCATACACCTCCCTGGTTGGTGGTCAGGTTTCTGTTGGTGAAATGGGCTATTAGGAGCACAGATCTGCTCATGGTCTCCCAAGTAGCCATCCCTTCCTTACAGCAGCAGGCACCTGGGAAAAGTGGACAGCTTCTGAAACTCACAGTTTAACTCATATGTTCTCCACTCAGACTGAAGAGGAGCTGCCCAACATCTCCCAGCAGGAGAAACACGGGGAAATTCCTGGATGTGCTCAAACTGGAGGGACCTGAGCAGAGCCACGTCACTGCCCTGGCCATAGCCCTACAGGTTCAGACTGAGGATCTTAGATCCTGTGGAGACAACAGAACACCAAGACCTGCAGCGGTGGTGTGTGAACTGCATCTGAACCCCACTTTGCTTCCAGAGAGTGTGAGGAGCAGAAAAAGGCAGTGTGGATAGGAGAGAGAGATGGAGAAATGTCTCAGTGCATCTGCTGAGGGAGGACAGGGAGACACTTCCCAAATGGCACCTGGGAGTTTCTCACATTTAGGATTTCGCTGCTAAGGAGCTGACTCAAGCAAAGACCCCACAGCCTGGAGGGCAGCAGCTGCACTGGGTGGGAGCGGAGATGAGAGCAGGGGCTGCTCTGGGAAAACACCTGCACTGCAAGGGGTGGCAGGGGGGTGGCAGAATCCCCATCGCAGGGCATCCCTCTGCCCCTGTCTCTGCTCCTGGAGCTGTCCCTGCCAGGAGCTGCTTGTCTGAGCCCACGTCGCCTCCCTGACATTGCGCCCAGAGCACATCCTACTGGATGTGAGCTCAGATCTGCCCTGTCCAGCTCAGGGTTTGCAGAGTCTCAGGGTCAGCTGAAACAAGTCCTACCAAAAGCTGAAGTCTCAGCGCCATCTCCAGAGCAATGCAACAAATGCTAGTTTCATGCTGCCCACCCAGACTAAGAAGAGGATAAAATTAAAAGCAAAGAATCCTTCCTTTACAGAAAAATACTGCCTTGACATTGTTATGGAGAGACCCCTTAAAATAATAACAGTGAGCTTGAGCTGTGAGCAGCCCCGATGAAACCAGCATTCTCTCAACATCAGCAGGACCCTGCCCTGCCTTGCCAGGGGTGCGTCCTTCCACCTGCAGCTTCTCCATGGGGAGCTCCCTGGGCTGGCTGAGAGCAGAGCCTGGTGGGCAGCAGAGACCATGCCCCAGTACACAGCCCCTGGGCTGCAGGGACCCTGCTGGCAAGGACAGCCCTGCCCACCCTGCCTGCACACACACACTCACACCCTGCAGCCGTGCCCAGCACAAGGCAGCCCACATGCCCTGGCCCTCTGATGCTGCAGCAGGGAAGCTCTGCAGCACCTCCTCCTCCTCTGTGCAAAGCCCCTCCTGGCTCTGGGTTGTGCCAGGGTTTGGAGAATTTCCAGTGAAATTCAGAGATATTGCCCTTCATGCAGGACCTTACCTCATAGGGGGCCATGCAGATTTCATTCCAAGGGACTTCTCAATCTTCTTCCCATCCCAGGCTGCTTCTTCTCTCACTCTGCTCATTCCTTTCCACTCTGGCTTGGCACAGGAGCTGCTCCTGGGCAGAACTGACTCTGGGCAGCGCTGCCGCTTGCCAGGAGCTCCCTCCAGCCCAGGAGCCCAGCCCAGCTCAGAAGTACATCAACAGAACAAAGCATATAATTGACCACTGAGGTGGTGTTTGTGCTGAGACCATGAACCTCAGGGACAGAGAAGAAGTTGAAGAAACCTCTCCAGAGGTTACAAGCAGGTGCAAACTCCAGGTGGTTAATGGTCCCACTGAGGATTATTTCTGAGAAAACTTTCCAGGGCTTGTTACAGCAGAACCCTAGAAGCAGAGATGAGAAGGAAGAAAATGCAATGTGAAGTTGGCAGAGATTCTGAGTACACCTGGAGGAGTGACATGAAGCTGAAAGGCCAAAGCCAGATCCCCAGCCCCTGGGGAGGCAGATCCTGTCCCTGTCACCTTACTCAGGGGTCTTCTTGAGGTATTTGAATGTGAAGATGTACAGTGGACACAAATCCTGGGGCTGATGAGTTTCCTTGGGGTGACTTGTGCTACCACAGCTCTGCCCTTCACAGCCCAAACAGCTCAACGCTCTGTTCTCCTTTTCCCACTGACAGTGGGTTTGCTTGGATTGGGGACCTCCCAAGGTCCTTTCTAGCATGAGCCAATTTAAATTTTCTTCCACCACAGGTCTTCCCTTGATGACATCAGGGGCAGCACACAGGTGCCCATCACCATGGCCATAGCAGATCAAAGGTTGGAGTGACCAACTGTGGCTCGTTTGTCCCACTGCAGTTCTGGATGCAGAGCTGCTGGGTGGGTCAAGCTATGCAGGCCTCCTAATATCTGAGCTTAACAATTGCTGCTCTGGTTCCTTCTGTTTCCTCCCAAGATCTTCTTTTTCCTCATCCTCAGACATTCCTCTACAAACAGCCCAGCTCTTCTCTTTCTCCAATGCCCCTGCCTTGGTGTCTTTGTTCCCTCTGATGGTATTTCAAAGATGGATGTTGTGCTGATACCAACATTGGCCAGTACAAAACCAGAAACTCCTTTTATCAGCTGTCGTGTCCTCCAGGTTCTTAAGCTGTGATTTTGTGTCGGTGGCTCCCCACAGTCAGGGTGAGACATCTGCACACAGCCAGTAACAGCTGGCAAAATGGAGCTGCAGCCCAGGGGCACTTGGAGAAACTCCAGGATTCTGCCAACAGAAACTGGTGATGTTTCTCAAGGCGAAGTGGCCAGTCCTGCACTGGGAGGCAGAACAACCCCTGTGGAAACCCCAGGTTAAGGAATCAGGCCAGGATGGTGAGAGACCGCATGGCCAAGCCAAGCCCTGCTGGTCAAAGTGCAGGGCAAGGAGGAAAGGCACAGGCAGTGGAAGCAGGGACAGGTGTCCTGGGAAGAGGACAGGGACTGTGCCCGGCTGTGTCAGGGAAGGGTCAGGAAGGCCAAGGTGTGGCTGGAGCTGAACTTGGTCAGGGATGCAAAGAATGAGAAGCAGGGATTGAACAGGGACATCAGCCAGAAAAGGAATGCCTGAGGAATCGTGTCCCCCTGATGAGCAAGACTGGCAAGCAGGAGACAAGGGACAGGGAGCAGGCTGAGGGACTCAACAACTTCTTTGTCTCAGTCCTCACTGCAGCCTCTCTCCACACACCTCCTGATTGGATAGACCACAAGATGGGGACCAGGGGAGCCAAGTGTAAGAGATCAGATTTGTGACCACGTGAGGAGCCTGAACATACCTCAGTCTCTGGGACCTGCCGAGATGCATCCCAGAGTCCTGAGGGAACTGGCTGCTGTGGTTGCCAGGCCACTCTC
Source organism: Todiramphus chloris collaris (assembly GCA_025345505.1). NCBI lineage: Eukaryota > Metazoa > Chordata > Aves > Coraciiformes > Alcedinidae > Todiramphus > Todiramphus chloris. The sequence continues at coordinate 7,179 of JANVCC010004958.1, read as the reverse complement.
CATGATACCCGAAGAGTCGTAATGGTGAGGGCAAGTCCCTGGGGCTGGACAAAGGGGAACATTGGCCCCATTTCTAAAGAGGGTTGAAATAAGGACCCTGGGAACTACGGACCTGGCAGCCTCCCCTCTGTGCCTGGGAAGATCCTGGAACAGGTCATCCCATAATCTCTGCTGAGACACACAAGGAAATGGAGTTGATTGGAGATGGCCAGCATGGCTTCCCCAAGGACAAGTCCTGCCTGACCAACCTAGTGGCCTTCTAAAATGGAGTGACTCTGTCAGTGTACAAGAGAAGAGATACAGATGTTGTCTCAAATTGTGTACGGCATTTGACATGGTCGTGCCCAACAGCCCTCTGTCTAAACTGGAGAGAGATGGGTTTGATGGGTGGCCTGTTTGGTGGAAGACAAACTGAATGGATGGTGACATCCAGAGGGCAGTGGTCAATGGCTCAATCTCAGGATGGGCACTGGTGATAAGTTGTGTCTCTCAAGGGTCCCTGCTGAGACCAGTGCTGTTTAATGTCTTCATTAATGGCATAGGCAGTGGGGTCAAGTGCACCCTCAGCAAGTTTGTGGATGAGACCAAACTGAGTGGTGTGGTTGACACTCCTGAAGACGTGAAATGTCATCCTGAGGGACCGGGAAATTATGAAATGTCATTTAGAGGAACCTGGACAAGCTTGAGATAAGTCAGATATCTTCAGGAGTTTGTGATGTCACAGCTCGATGTGTAGGAGATGGGGCAAGGAAGTGGCTTGTACAGGGGTTTGTGATGTCACAGATAGATGAGTAGAAGATGGGACAGGAGAACTCCCCTTTTTTGTAAGGACCAGGAAGGACATACCTTGTGCAGGGGTTTGTCATGTCACAGATGAATGATGAGGAGGGATGCCAAGCAGGGTCCAGGACTTGGCTTGTGCATGCATTTGTGATGTCCCAGCTCCATGAGTGGCAGTTGGGGCAGGGAACTGTCTTGAGCAGGGGTTTGTGATGTCACACGTGGATGGGTAGGAGATGAGCAAGGACCACTTCTCATCTTGTGCAAGGTCCTCTGATGTCACAGGTTTAGGAGTAGGACGTTTCTAATTTCACACAGGTATGCACAGGAGATGGGGCAGGAGCAGGGGCCATGCTTGAGCAGGGGATTGTGATGTCAGAAGTGGAAAAACAGGACATTGGTCAGGAGCAGGCCCCTCGTTAGTATGAGTCACTGTGACATCACAGACCGATGAGTAGATGACATCTCCATATGGAGAAAATGGGGCAGGAGCAGAGATCTGGCCTGTGCAAGGTTCTGTGATGTCACAGGTAGATAAAGAGAAGATGGGTCAGGAGGAGGCCCCTGTCTTGGTCAGGGGTTTGTGATGTCACAGCTCCTTCACTAGGAGATGGGGCAGGAGCAGGGCCCTGGCTTGTGTAGCAGTCAGTGATGTCACAGCTCCAAGTGTAGCAGGTAGAGCAGTAACCAGCATTTGCTGGGGGTTGTGGTGTCACACGTGCATGGAGGATGATGGGAAGGACCTTTGCCTGGACAGGCTGCAGCTGAGAAGATGACTGTAGAGTTAGTCCTTGTGTCCTGGGCAAGGGAAAGATCTGGAAGATGAGAGGAATTAAGTACATGTTGTAAATAGCAATTCTGACATGGTCATGATTGAGCAGCTATTTCACATTTATTGATGGCGAGAGGGAGATGACAATGCTGGATTTGAGCAGCACTTCATCACTGACCAGTTGGAGATGAACAGGGTGATTCAGGAGAACATGTTCTGATCCAACCAGTGCCTGAACGACAGATCCAACAGTGACAAGATTTCCACTGACACACTGCGAGGTTTCCAACATTAAATGACATGTCTCTAGGCGTAGGACACACATTTCAGTGCTGGGATGTGGAGTGAAGATCTGAGTGTGGGGCTGGGATATCTCAGATGCTGGAGGAGCATTAGCAGGGCATGGAAAGAACTGGGCAGGCTGTGGTGAGCTCACAGGTGTTGGCAAAGCCCAAGGGAACCCCAGGTTTGAGTTTGAAGCAGCAACACCCAGTGAGGGCAGAGAGACATCAGCAAAGCCTGGCCCATTGTGGGGTGAGAGTGAGGTGGGGAAGCAGGGGGTGGTTACACTCTGCCGAGAAGCAGCCCAGGCACACAGCAGTGTGGGACAGCCTGTGGCAGGGACAAGCAAGGGCCTTGGTGGGGCCAGTCCCTGAGTCTCCCAGTATTTCCCAGTTACCTCTGACTTTTTTCTTCCCCAGGCTCCAGGCATGGTTCCTGTTCTGGTCGTTCCATCACTGGTCTCTGCAGTGAGGCCCTCAGTGCGGCTCTCTTACACCACCAGGAATTTAGTCGCTGACTGTCGCTGTTTATGCCGGGAGCGGAGAGGTGCAGCAACATATAAATTCAGCAAGAGCAGGCAAAAGAAGCAACTTTATTAATTTACAACCCCATTTTTATACCCCAGCCCCATAGGGCGATTGGTCAGTAATCACCCATCTCCTAGGGTGATTGGTTATAGTCCTACAGCACCTATTTCAAAATATTTTTACAATGTACCATAAACAGAACTTATCGAAACACCATGTGCTAGTCTAGTTTACAAAACCGTCCTCCTATTTCTCATAACACGTGTGAGAAAGGCAGGATTCTCACAGAATATTGTGAGAACCTAGGAAAATTCCTCTGCTAGCAGCTTTTCAGCATCCACAGCTGACTTTCCATTCTCCAGAGGTTTGTTCCATCTTCCTCCAGGATCCTGACCCCAGAGGGCTCATGGACATGCCAAGTGCACCAACAAGTCCAAGCTCTGGGTTTAATTCTTCCCACTCCATCAGCTCTCACGGGTTCATTTGGGTGGTTTCAGGAGCAATAAAAGGGGAAAGCAGAAGAAGGTTGGATTTTTCTAGTTCTCTGCTCCCAGGAGCAGAGCTGTCAGCAGGCTCTGACTGATGGTGCTCCTGAGCACTGCTGGATGCAGCAGGAACATGCAGAGGAGTCAGGAACTGTTGGTGAATTTTTAGTGCCCCCCCTCAAGGTGAATTGTCCACTTGTGGGTGGACCAAGACACCAGGATCCAGTTCTGGGCATGTGTAACTGCTGGAGAAATACCATGACCCTCCAGTTCCGGTCATGCACAAACCAGAACGCTGCAACACTCGGGTTTGGCCTAAATGGAAAAGCAGCTGACAAAGGTCCATGATACTGGACCCTGTTAACAGTGATCCACAATGAGCCCCTTGGATCTCTTCTGGATCACAGTGGGCTGAATCCTGCACCTCCCCTGACTGGGACACCTCTGAGGACCACCTGGTGATGAAGTTGATGCAAGTCCTGGGAGATACCACTGCCTCAAGGTTCTGCTCCCACCCATTGAGAAATGATGATGCCTTGTAAGTATTTACTCTGCCCTTGAAAGGGGAAATATTCACAGCAGGCCAGTATCTTCTACCCACCTCTCTACCAACCCAGGTGGTTGGTTGGACAAATTTGATGTTATGGGTGAGGGCACCTATGTATTTCACTGGCCAAGTATTTCTCTGTGTGTGGGCTTTGTGTTCATACAGAGACATATGGTTGGGATGGAGACACCTTGCAGTGAGTTGGTGTGACTATTGGATCTGTCGTTTAGTTGCTGGTTGTATTAGAACATATTCTCCTGGATCACCTTGTTCATTTCCAGTTGTTCAGTGTTGAAGTGCTGCTGAAATCCAACATTTCCATCTCCCTCTCACTACCAGTAAATCTGAAATTGCTGAAAAATCATGACCATTTAAAATCATGCTGCTTATACACTGTACTTCATTTCTGTCACCTTTCGTCTCTTTACAAATGCCCAGGGCAAAAGGACCATCTCTAAAGTCATCTTCTCAGATGCAGACTGTCCAGGCAAAGGCGCATTCCGTCATTCTCCATTTCTCTTCTCCACTTACTCTATCTTCATTCAGATGTCTCTCACGTCTGAGGCTCTTCTGAGCTTGAGGGAGCAAAAGCTGACATGTTTTTCAACAGCCTAATGGTCTCCTCAGACACCAATTTCATTGTGTTTATATCCATCTTTTTCTATCTGCCTACTGAAAAGATTTTTCATCAAATTGTCCCTCATAAGAGTGGCACCCTCCTGAGAGGCAGCTTGTCCTGAGCAGATGGTTAAACAGGGGATTTGATTGTGCAGGAAACTTTTTCATGGTTTAATTTTGATTTCTTTCCTCACAAAGAGGAGAAATTCTCCTGTGCCTGTGTAGCCAGTTCCCTGAGGAGAGCAGGTGAATTTTTCCTCCTTAACTCCACTCTGAAACAGCCCCAAAGGAGCCAGGCAGAACTGCAGAGTTGATCAACACCACAAAAAGATCAACAGCTCTTGAGAGCACTTGGAGCTCATTCCACTGGGAGAAACTCCAATTAGCCTGACAAGTCTGGAGGAGTTGAGGACAATCCCAGGCAGAGACACAGCTCGTTAGGGTTTCTGTATTTTAACGAGCCCCAGAGGGTATTGGAGCTGAGTCCATGAGTCTCAGGGACTGAGAGAAGATGGAAGAAACTGCTCAAGAAGTCAGAAGGAAAACCTCAAATGCCTTGAAGCCTTGATTGGCCCCACTGAGGGTGGTTCCTGACAAAGGCTCCCCAGGGGCTCGTTAGAGCAGATCATGGGAGGATTCCAGGCAGACAAAGGCAAAATGCAGGTGAGATAAACCTGGGTTTGGTTGATCAAGCAGCCCTTGGGCATGTAGTCAGGTCCCTTGGGGCCTTTCAGCCTGGCCAGAGCCCTTCTAGACCTTCACTCCTGACTCTGCACCCAGTGCTGGCTTGTCTTTGAAACACAAAGCCAGGGGGTGCTCCAGGCTCCCTCGAGGTGACCTCTGGCACCACAGTTCTACCTTTTGAGTGACATTTATTTTTCCCCATCTCCAGCCTGAACCTCCCAAGCTGCAGTTAGTGGAGGTTTCCATCTCTGCCCAGTGACAAGAAAAGCTCAGTGTGAGAAGAACTCACACACAACCCAGGGTGGAGATCATCAGGGGCTGGGTGGCGGTGAGGTATTAGATCAGGTCACTCAGACGTGTGTTACCTGGGTTCCCAAATTGTTACAGAAAGTTTCTAATGCCGCCACAGGCCTGAGCCTGGGACACCAAGTGCAGAATCGTAAGGGGAAAGATTCTGTCCCGTGCCTGAGGTGTCCCAGACACACTGGGGCACCCTGACTCTGGCTGCTCCAGAGGGTTCTCCACCCCAACCAACTCAGCTCCAACAGGGTTGGACTTCTCCCTAGTTAACACACCCACCACCCAGCACTAATCACAGTCAAACTCCACTCAGCTGCTGCTGCAGCGCCGTCACCCACCGGCCATCTTGGCTCTTGGTCCAGGCACCCCTGGAGTTGGCCTGGCCAGCCTCCTGTGACATCACAAACCCCTTGCACAATCTGGGTCTCTTATGCTCACCAATAACCTACCCACCCACCTGTGACATCAGAAAGCCCTGCACCAACCATGGGTGTCCTCCTGCTCCATCTCCTATGTATCCAGCTGTGACATCAGAAACCCCTGCAAATGCCAGGTCGTACACTAAGTGTCTGGAGCTGTGACATCACTAACTTCTACAGAAGAGAGTGGCCTGCTTCTGCCCCATCTCCTACTCATCTATCTGTGATGTCACAATGCCCCAGACTAACCACAGGCCTCCTCCTCTTTTATTTATCCACCAGTGACATCACAAATGTCTGCACAAACCTGGACCCTTCTCCTGCCCCATTTCCTACTAAGCCACTTGTGACATCACAAATCCTTGCACAACACAGCGGGCTCCTCTTGCCCCATGGCCTATCAATCCACCCATGACATCGCTGAACATGGCATGGGCCAGGTCCTCACTCCTGCACCATATGATTCACTGCATACTAACCAGGGGTCTGCTCCTGACCCAGCTCCTATTTTTCCACCTGTGACATCACAGACCCCTGAACAAGCTGGGTCCCCAGGGGCCTGGCCATGCCCTAACTCCTACTTATCTACCTGTGACATCACAGACCCATGCAGAAAAGAGGTCACTCCTCCTGCCCCGTCTTCTACTCATGGAGCTGTGACATCACAAAACCCCTGTAGAAGCCAGGTCCCTGCAACAGCCTCATCTACAAACCACTGCACAAGTCAGGTCGCTGCTCTTGCCCAATCTATAACTCATCTATCTGTGATGTCACAATGCTACAGACTACCCAGGGGCCTGCTCCTGACCTTTCCTACTTATCCACCTGTGACACCACAGAACCTTGAACAAGCTGGATGCCTGCTCCTACCCAGTGTCCTACTCAGTTGTGACATTACAAACCCTGGCACATGCTGAGTCCTCATCCTTGCTCATGTCCTACTCATCCAGATGTCACATCACAAACACCAGCACAAACCATGTCCCTGCACTGCCCCATATCCTCATCATGGTGCTGTGACATCACAAACCCCTTCACAAGCCAGGTGCCTTCTTCAGACCCAGTTCATACTCATTCTCATCTGACAACACATGGTCCTGAAACCAGGACCTTCCTCCTGCCCCATCACCCACTGACCCACATGTGACATCACAAACAACGGCACAAGACAGGGACTGCTCCTTTCCATCTTCTACTCATCCACCTGTGACATCACAAACCCCTGGACAAGCCAGTTCCTTGTCCTACCTCCTACCCATGGAGCTGTGACATCACAAACCCCTGAAGATATCTGGCTTATCTCAAGCTTGTCCAGGTTCCTCTGCATGACATTTCATAATTTCCTGGTCCATCTTGATGAAATGTCACATCTTCAGGAGTGTCAACCACACCACTCAGTTTGGTGTCATCTGCAAACTTGCTGAGGGTACACTTGATCCCACTGCCTATGCCATTGATGAAGACATTGAACAGCACTGGTCCCAGCAAGGACCCCTAGAGGGACACAACTTATCACTAGTGCCCATCCTGAGACTGAGACATTGACCACTGCCCTCTGGATGTCAACATCCATTCAATTCATCATCTACCAAACAGGCCACCCATCAAACCCATCTCTCTCCAGTTCAGACAGAAGGATGTTGGGCGGGACCATATCAAAGGCCTTACACAAGTCCAGACAGCATCTGTAGATCTTTTCTTGTACACTGATGGAGTCTCTTCACCTCAGGAGGCCACTAGGTTGGTCAGACAGGACATGATCTTG
>JANVCC010004901.1:635-10733 GCA_025345505.1 Todiramphus chloris collaris | reverse complement strand
GAGAGGAACTGGGCTTGAGTTGCCCCAGGGCAGGTTCAGGTTGGCCATGAGGAACAGTTTCTGTGCTGAGAGAGTGGAGAGGCCTTGGCACAGGCTGCCCAGGGAGGGGGGAGGCACCATCCCTGCAGGGGTTCCAGGAACAAGTGGACAGGGTGTCTCAGGACATGCTCTAGGGGCAGGCATGGAGGGGTTTGGGTGGCACGTTTTGGTGTTCTTGTGGGGGTTTTTTGTTTGGTTTTTTTGTCGTTGGTTTTTGGTTTTGTTTCTCTTTTCCCTTTCATGCTCAGGTATTGAGGTGTTTGTTGTTCCTGTCGGTATGGTGGGACTGGGTGATCCGGGAGGTCCTTTCCAACCACAATTACTCTGTGATTCTGGAATGACATATTTTTTTGGTTGACACTGGCAGTAGAGGTGCTGGGGAGATGCAGATGCTGGATGCTCCCCGAGTCTCTCGCCTGCTGCGAGCTGAGATGGCCCCTCCTGGATTTGTGCACTGGGTTGTGGGTTTGTGCTGAATTGTTTGAGAATCCATACTGGATGTTGGGGATTTGCACTGAATTAGGGGTTTTTGATTGGTATGGAATTCCTTTTTTGGATTTACACGAAATTCCTGTTTTTTGATTTACACTTAATCACTTTTTGTGAATTGATGCTCAATTCTTTTTTTATTATTCCTTTTTGGTGAGTTGATACTCAGTTTCTGTTCCTTTTTGGCTGAGCCCCTGTGGAAGGAGAGGTAGCCCCCCGGAAGGTGCCAGCTCCTCGCTGTAGCTGACCCTGTTAGAAGCTGCTGAGGAGGAGGCATCAGATCAGGTTTTGATGAAACCCTTTATGAGGATTTTAGAAGATTTTTCTTAAAGCTTAGGGACTTTCTCTGCTTCTGGTCCCTTTAGGCTGAGTATTGCCTGGAAGTGTTTCTTGGATTAAATACAATGGATCCTGGTTTGGCATTTGGATCCTTGTTCTTATTGTGACCCTTTCCCTTTCCCTTTCCCTTTCCCTTTCCCTTTCCCTTTCCCTTTCTGGTTTTATTTCCTATGCTGTCTGGCTCTGCCTGGTGTGAGAGGTCTGTCTGCTGTTCCATTGTCCCGGGGAGCTGGCTGCACACAGTAACACCTGAAACAGGCTGTAAAAAACCCAAAGACTAAAAAATGGGCAAGAATGCAATGATTTTCCCTAACACCTTCCCCACGTAAGCAGCTGCTGCAGCCAGGGGATCAGTTACTGGGGAGCAGAAGCATCGCAAGACCAGCTTTCTGCTTCAGTCTCGGTGGTCCCTGGTGAGCTGGGGAGTGCCCAGGGGTGACCCGAGGCAGTGCCTGTTACTGGGAGGGAGCTGAGGAGATGTGGGTGAGGTGGAACGCTCCCAGGGATGGCCACAACTCCTTGGGAAGCTGGGAGGGTGGTCACAGAGATGATGGAGGGAGTGGAACATCTCCCTGCTGAGGGAAGGCTGAGGGAGCTGGGGCTCTGGAGCTTGGAGAAGAGGAGCCTGAGGGGTGACATCCTTCATGGTCATAAAGATGGAAAGGGCGAGTGTCAGGAGGCTGGAGCCAGGCTCTGCTCAGGGGCCTCCAGTGACAGGCCCAGGGGCAAGGGGAGCAAGCTGGGACAGAGGAGGGGCCATGGGAACATCAGGAGAAACTTTTCCATGGTGAGGGTGGCAGAGCCTGGCCCAGGCTGCCCAGAGAGGTGGTGGGGTCTCCTTCTCTGGAGACTTTCCAACCCCCCTGGCTCTGTTCCTGTGTGGGCTGCCCTGGGTGACCCTGCTCTGGCAGGGGGGTTGGACTCCATGCTCTCCAGAGCTCCCTTCCAACCCCACCACTGTGTGATTCTATTCTATGGAGAAAAGGTGAGGACATACTAATTACAGAGTTAAGCTCAGTGTTCAGACATAAAGTTGTCCGTGTGATGAATCACAGAATGGGTTGGGTTGGAAGGGACCTTCAGGATCATCCAGTTCCAACCCCCCTGCCATGGGCAGGGACACCTCCCACTAGAGCAGGTTGCTCACAGCCCCATCCAGCCTGGGCCTGAACGCTCCCAGGGATGAGGTGTCCACAGCTTCTCTGGGCACCCTGTGCCAGGGTCTCACCACCCTCAGAGTAAAGAACTTCTTCCTCATGTCCCATCTCAATCTCCCCTGCTGTGGTTTCAAACCATCACCCCTCATCCTATGAAGAAAGGGATGATTTGTCCAGGGCCCAGTGCAGAGCAGGACCTGCTGGAGGGCTGGAGCCGTGTCCAGGCAGCCGTGCCCGTGCCCGTGGAGCAGCAGGAGAAGCTTGCTGGGGGTGAGGACTGCGCAGAGCAGGCGGGACTCTGCTGGAGATGCTGCAGAGCACCCGGTCCACGCGGGCTGAGCTCTCGGTCCTCTCTCGGTGCCCTTTTCCAGGCCCCTGGCAGCTGGTTTTCTGCAGGTCCTTCATTTGGTTTGGATTTCTCTGGAGAACAGGGCAGTGCAGCGCGTGGGGCAGGCAGGGGGGAGCTCCCTCGTCACCCAGCACCCTTCTTGTTCGGGAGGCTTGGCGAGTGGGAGGGTAAATGCAGGGGGGACGCTGCCGTAGCCAGAGCCACAGGAGCAGGGCTGCGCTCCACACGGCTCTGCTCTTGCTAAAAGTTGTGTTTTCAGACATAAATCTTCCTGATGCTTTTTCCCTTGGCGACGCTTTGTTTCCAGGCAGTATTTATGCAGAGCTACTGGGCATTTCTCAGTCTTGTTTTCCCTGTTTACATTTTCCTTTCGTTCCTATGATTTATTCCACCTTTTTCTTTTCTGTTCCTCCCTGCCACAGCTTTGTCTCTGCCCCGTTGCTTTTCCCAGGGAGCAGGAAGGCAGAGCCCGTTGGCACGGCTTGGAGAGGAGGGCGAGCATCTCCTGGGGGTTGGTTACCCTGCTGCTGCTGATGGGGAGGGTGAGGGGCTGGCACCCTTCCCGGCTGGGAACCCCTCTGCTGGGTTTATCCCTGCCTCTTAGGGCAGAGCCCCTGCTCCTTCGTTTGAGGTGGGTTTAGTTTTAATGTTTCTGAGTCGATGCGAAGACTGGCTTAGTAAAATAGAGAGAGAAGTGGTATTCCGTGGGATCAGCTCCAGCTCTTCCTTTTTTTTTTTCCACGCTGTTTTGTGTATTTATTGTGGAATGAATAAGTCAAGTTGGGAGTGAGGATTGTGGCTGTGTAGCGTAAGGGTTGGAGCAAGAAAAGAGTTTGTGCTTGAACCTTTTGGTATTTCAGAACTCGCTTTGGCATTTAACGGAGCAAACAAATGTGTTTTCCATGAAGAGCTCAAACTGTATTCGTTTTGTGGTTCAGCTGGGAGGCAAGAAGCTGTGGCTTTCTTCACACTCCAAAGCTGCAGGCTGGGCTGTGTTTTAGTGATGCTGTTTGAGCTGCCACGACCGGGGCTTTGCTGGCCTTTCTGCGGAGGACTCGGGTTGAAGGGATTCAGTCGGGACACCCAGGAACCATCCCGTAAGGAAACCCCTCGGGAGGAAGAGTCAAGCGGTGGGCAGTCCAGCCCGGCTCGCCGCGTGCCAGCTCTGGCTGGGTGGGCACCCCAGGTTCCTCTCGATGCTCCTGCCGAGGTCACTTGGTCTCCTGCTCGGGGACAAGGTGGGTCGCTTGGGGCCGGGCAGGGGGCTGGGTCTGCTTAGCTGGAGCTCAAAAGCCTGAGCCAGGTCGCGTGCAGGGTGTTCTGGTGGGCTGGCCTCGGGTGCTGCTTTCATCCCCTCTTGCTGGGGGTCTGGCCAGAGACTCAGGAGGAGATGGGAAGAGGAAACTGAATTGTTGAAAGAAACCAAGCAAAACAAACCCCTCCAAAACCAAAAAAAACCCCAAACAAACACACAAAAACCCCCCAACCCCAAAACACACCAGAAAACCCGACACCAACCGCCCCCACGCGCCCCAACACAAACCCCAAAGCCAAGACCTGGAAGCAGAGGGACTGCTCATAGCCCAGGCTGGCCCATTCTGGGAGGCCAACACCCAGGAGCTGTGCTGCACTCCCTGTTCCTCTTCTCCACACCCCTGACCGCCAGGAAACCGTTTCCTTTGATGCCTCAGCCTGGCTTGAGCAACAATAGCTGTTAAGCAATGGGATCTGTGCCACTCCTCAGTGGATGGGTGGTGGGAGCCTTCCCTTCTGCTGCAGATGGGTGGAGAAGCCTCAGCCTTGCAGCCTGGTGCTGGCACTTGGGCCAAAAACTGCCTGATTTCAGCTGGAGAGGGCTTGCCACCCCCCCTCCCCAGCCTTTGTGTTCTTCTGGCAGGGTACGCGCTTCTTGGTCCCTTCCCTTTCCCTGGGCTCTGCTCTCTCACACTTCATTGCCCTGGTTGGCACTGGGGAGGCGTGGGGTGGGCACCCTGCTCTGACTGCTGGCAGCTCCTGGCAGCCCTGCAGCCCGTCCCTTGGGTGTCCCACCTCAAACAGGACTGACAGATGACCTGGAGGTGTGCGTGATCCCACGGGGCAGCCAGAGGGGAAATTCCTCCTGTTCCCTTAGCTGGTGTCACTCAGGATGAGGTTAAAGAGGGTGAGTGAGCAGAATCCCTCCCAGGGAAGCTGAGCTGTCTGGGATTGCCACGGAGAGGTCCGAAGGGAATGTCTTGAGGATGTAAGGCAGGTGCCATGGGGAGCTTTCCCTCTGTACTTTTTATTTACCCTCCTGTGGATTTATAAGCACCCAGTTCATAGAAGAGCCTCCAGAAGGAAAGAAGCATCAGTATCTCTGGAGAAATTCTCCCCTGAGTAAATGTTCAGCTACCTGAGCATTCATTTTTCTTCTCCTCTTCCCAAAACAGGGGAGAGAAAATCCCGATTAAAGTTCCGTTGCGTTGGTGAAGTTGGTTCCCGTTCATATTAAAAGGCAAGATCGACTTGGAGATTATTCTTAATGGTTATTCTTAATGAATAATCATCTTCCTTGGGAGGGAAAGCAGAATGAGGGTATCGTGATTAAAGAGGAGCTGGTCAGGGACCTCCTACACCACTTGGATGCACACAGATCTATGGGACTGGATGGGTTACACCCCAGGGTGCTGAAAGAGCTGGAGGATGTGCTTGCCAAGCCCCTTCCCATTCTTTAGCTGAAGTCCTGGCTAACTGCGGAGGTCCCCATGCACTGGAGGTTGGCAAATGTGACGCCCATCTACAAGAAAGGCAGAAAGGATCCAAGTAACTACAGACCTGTCAGTCTGACCCTGGTACCAGGGAAGGCCATGGAGCAGATCACCTTGAGTGCTCTAACAAGCCATACAGAGGGCAACCAGGGGATCAGGGCCAGTCAGCATGGGCATCCTGGCCTGGCTCAGAACCAGTGTGAGCAGCAGGAGCAGGGAGGGGATTGTCCCCCTGTGCTCAGCACTGGGGAGGCCTCCCCTCGAGCGCTGTGCCCAGTTTGGGGCACCTCAGTCCCAGAGAGATCTCGAGGGGCTGGAGCGGGGGCAGAGGAGGCAACGGAGCTGGGCAAGGGGCTGGAGAAGAGATCCTCTGAGGAGCGTTTGAAGGAGCTGGGCCTGGTCAGTGTGAGGAAGAGGAGGCTGAGGGGAGCCCTCCTCACTCTCTCCAGCTCCCTGACAGGACAGTGTAGAGAGGCTGGTGCTGGGCTCTGCTCTCAGGGGATCAGGGACAGAACGAGAGGGAACGGCCTCAAGCTGAAACAAGGCAGGGTTAGACTGGACACTGGGAAAAATCCTTCATGGAAAGGGCAGTGAAATATTGGAATGGGCTGCCCAGGGAGGGGGCTGAGTCCCCATCCCTGGCTGTGTTTAAACATCGCTTGGATGTGGTGTTGGGGGACATGGTCTAGGGGTGAGCTTGTAGAGTAGGGCTGATGGTTGGGCACGGTGATCCCAAGGGGCTTTTCCACCCCGAGTGATTCTGTGTGATATGTTTTTGCTTTGAAGTGTGGCACGTGGTGTGGCTGAGGCTGGGCTGTGCCCGCAGAGCTGCTGCGGGTGGGTCCCCGTGGGCTTAGGCAGAACGGGGTCTTTCTCTCCTGGATGTGTCGAAGAAACTGGGATAAAAAGATAACATACCTTCACTTACCTGCCAAAAACGGAGCTGTAGCTCAAGCCTGGAATGCCTGATGTCACTCCTGCCTAAATAGCACTCCTTTCATTTTTTTAGGAGCTTGTGATGTCATCAGCAGGAGTGAAAACATCTTCCTCATGACCTGGCATGTAAGTGAAGGAGCAGCCGGTGTAGAAACCAAAGCCCTTTGCCTGCTGGTGTTCCCAGTGTGTAAACTGAACCTTCAGCATGCAGATACCACCTGTGCCAGGAAAGCTTTGTGGATTTTAAAGGAATAGCAAAGGCTTTGAAAGGAGAGGAAGCCATAAAAGAAGCTGTTAACAAGGAATTTCCAGCCTGGGGAACTCCTCCTAATAACTGCAGTTTCGGGTCTCTCTTGCTGCATCCCGGAACGCTGGGGAAGCTGGGAGGCAGAGACAGAACAATTTTATCTTACCACAATATTTACATGCGCTGCTTCTGCCCCTTTTAATCCTCTGCTGTTTCTCTGGATGTACAGCTTGGTAGTCGTGATGAGTTCCATGGTGATGCTCTTCCTAAAACGCCAGACTCTGGCAAGGTTCAGCACAAGGGTTAGCTGTTTTTACATGCTCACTCTGACACTTCTTTCTTTTATTAGCTTTTTTTTTTCCTTTAAGTAAGCAAAACTATTCCAATCCCCTGCAGAGGCGTTCTCTGAGATCTTTATTTATTTTATGTATTTATTATTTTTTTGGTCCGCCCGCTCGCTGCTTTTCCTTTAGGTGGCCTAAAGGATTAAAATGCAGTCACTGCTGCGGGGGGTGATGCCAGCAGTGAGCTGGGCATTCCCAATTAGTGCCAACACCTCTGCCTCGTTAGGCAGCCGTGTCCGAGCTGTCCAGGGAACTCAGGCAGCTGGTGCCCCTTCCACGGCCCCGAGCCCTCTCCGGGTGCAGGTTCCATCCTTGGGACTGATGTGAGAGGGAAGGCAGGCTGAGCCCTTTGGCTGCCCACCAAAGCTCCTAAGGGCTGGCAGAGGGAAGGGATGCAAGGCTTCTGGTTCAGAGCTTCCTTCTGCTCTGCTTAAATGAAATAAAGAAGGGGAGGGATGGGAGGTGGTTGCTTGTTTGGGTTTTCTGTGGTTGGTTGGGTTGTTTGGGGGAGGTGGTGGGTTGGGGTGTTTTTTTGCTGGTTTTTTTGTTCATTTGAGTTGTTTGGATTTTTTTCTAGTTCTTGGTGTCAGACACTCTGAATGTAGAGACCAGACCTACAGCCTCAGCTGGGCTCTGAACCATCTGAGCCTGGTCGCTGTCGTGTGTATCCCATTGAGTTATCCTTCTCTGGAGACTTTCCAACCCCCCTGGCTCTGTTCCTGTGTGGGCTGCCCTGGGTGCCCCTGCTCTGGCAGGGGGGATGCACTCGATGCTCTCCAGAGCTCCCTTCCAACCCCACCATTCTGTGATTTCCTGCAGACAGAGCTTTGGCCTCAACTTCTTGCACTGTCACTTCACCTTCGAGGGGTCGGGGCTTAGCAGTTCTTTCCTGGGCTACCACACCATTGCAGCTGGAAAATAACCCCTCGGAGAGGTTTGAGCAATGAAACACATCTCCCAGCTCAGGTGGATGGTTGTCATGTTTGGGCTTTACAGGCCAAAGCTGAATCTCAGTTGTTTTTTTTTCTAGAGTAGTTTCCAGTGTTTTTTGAAGTGTAAGGAATTCATCGCTCGCTGCAGGGGTTGGGTTCTTTCCCTCTGAGGGAAGGAGGAGGCAGAATACCTTCAGATGTGTATCTTGGAAAGGTTGGAGCTGCTAAACCTGTAAGGAATTCCCATGAGAACACCGTGCTAGGTACCCACGTTTGGAAAAAGGGAAGGAAATGGAAGTGTAGTGGGTTCTTAACACTTCTGTCAGGGGATTGAAAGTCTAATTATTAAAGGATCGCATCTCTGCAGAGTAGAAGCCTTGAGGGATATAAAAAGAATCATTAAATAGGAATAAACTTCTGTGTGTTCTTCTGTATCACAGAATCATCGAATGGAAGGGAGCTCTGGAGAGCATGGAGTGCGACCCCCCCTGCCAGAGCAGGGGCACCCAGGGCAGCCCACACAGGAACAGAGCCAGGGGGGGTTGGAAAGTCTCCAGAGAAGGAGACTCCACCACCTCTCTGGGCAGCCTGGGCCAGGCTCCAGCACCCTCACTATGAAAAAGTTCCTCCTTATATTTACATGGAACCTCCTAAATTAAACGTTTAACTATTAATCAGCTTTACTACCATCTCACAAGAATGTGTTGCTGCTCAGGTTCAGGAAAGCTCTAATCCCAGTTGTTCCTGCTCTGTAGGAGTGCTAGCCATCAAGCTAGTCCACGTTCTGACTCTGGATGCTTTAGGAGGTTTAGGTCTCACGAACTTCTCCCAGAGCAGTTTGCTTTTGTTGTGGGGTTTTGGGTTTTAATTTTTTTTTTTTTCTGGTTTGGTTCCTTTCATTTCTTGATTGAGTTTCCTGAGCTCGAAGCTGATGTAGGGCTTTTGAAACCCCCGTGGCACGTTGTCCTGGTGTGCTCTCCGAGCTCCCCGCGAGCTTGGCTGCAGTACCTGGGCACCTGGTACCTGGGCACCGGCAGGTTGGTTCGCAGCTACATCCCTCACCAGACCTGGGAGCAGATGTAAATAGCTGAGTCTCTGCTCCTTCGTGGTGGATAACGAGAAAAGGGGGGGATGCTCACTGTCTCTCCTCCCCTTCTTTCTTGGGTTCTCCCTGAACGGGCAGCGCCCTGAGGTGCCCGGAGGTCGGGTTTGCCTGGCATGGTTTGCCTGGAGGTCGGATTTGCCTGGCATGGTTTGCCTGGAGGTCGGGTTTGCCTGGCATGGTTTGCCTGGCATGGTTTGCCTGGCGGTCGGGTTTGCCTGGCATGGTTTGCCTGGCGTGGTTATTACGTTTCCTAGGAGCCAAGAGTGCTTTGGGCTGGGAAGGACAATGTAAAGGTCACGTCCTGCTCCCCTGCCATGAGCAGGGACATCCTGAATAATCATCCTTTGCTTGCTTTTCAAATGAAGAGCAACAACTGTAAGGTGCTGGGAATGATCTAATCTCTCACTTAATCATTTTGACCAGAATAGCTCTCTACGGTTCCACCAGCTCTTGGGGCGAGGGGGTGGCAGCTCTCAGGATCTCTGGTGGTCGTGCTCATCAGTCAGAACCTTCTCTGATAGACAGGCTCATTTCAGCACTGCCCAGGGCCCTGCAGACCACCTCTCCCAGCTCCAGTCCACAGAGCTCACCCAGGGAGCCAACACAGTAAAAACTCCCATGACATCCATCGCCCAGAGGTGAGTTAAGTCAGGGTTCGGATGAGCTCCGTTCCCGAGCTGGGGCAGTTCCTGTCTCTGGCACTGCCCAGCAGTGGACACCCAGGGAAGGAAGGCATCACAATGCTCATTCAGGCTCTTTCCTGTGAGACTGGGACTTGGGGGTTTCTGGCAGGCTGAGGTGGCATCGTGTTCACTGTGCCCTTGGCCTCCCTTTGCCAAGCTCCCTTCAATCTCTTCACTTCTCAACCCCTGTAGCGCTGAGTTTCCCAAAGCAGAGAAGAGGAGGCTGAGAGGAGAGCTTCTTGCTCTCTACAACTACCTAAAAGGAGGTTGGAGTGAGGCTGGTGTTGGGCTCTTCTCCCAAATTACTAATGATGGGATGAGAGGAAATGGGCTTGAGTTTTCCCAGGGGAGGTTCAGGTTAGCCATGAGGAACAGTTCCTGTGCTGAGAGAGTGGAGAGGCCTTGGCACAGGCTGCCCAGGGAGGGGGGAGGCACCATCCCTGCAGGGGTTCCAGGAAGGTGTAGCTGGGGCACTTGAGATGATGGTTTAGTGGTTAGGGAGATGTTGGGATGAAGGTTGGAGTTGATGATCCTAGAACTCCTTTCCAACCGGAATGATTCTACGATTCTCTTCTATGATTCTAAAGTAGTTTTGTGCAAAATGCCTTTTTTTTTGTTGGGTGTTTGTTTGTTTCCCCTCTCTTAATGACTTTCCTTTAAAGTTTGTTCGCTCAGTGTCTCACATGTCTCCTGGAGTTTCTCCCATCACTTGGTGTCTCCCTTGTCTCCTG
>JANVCC010004886.1:0-12536 GCA_025345505.1 Todiramphus chloris collaris | reverse complement strand
CAAGACGGTTCCCAAAACTGAGCCCTGAGGGACACCGCTTGTGACTGATTGCCAACTGATTTTTTACTCCGTTCACCACCACCCTCTGGGCTCGGCCATCCAGCCAGTTTCTAACCCAGCGAAGAGTCCTCCTGTCTATGCCATGACCTGCCAGCTTCTCCAGCAGAATGCTGTGGGAAACGGTGTCAAATGCCTTCCTGAAGTCCAGGTAGACAGCATCCACCGCCTTGCCCTCATCCACTAGGCGGGTCACCTGGTCATAGAAGGAGATCAGGTTGGTTAAACAGGACTTGCCCTTCATGAACCCATGTTGGCTGGGCCTGATCCCCCCATTGTCCTGCACTTGCTGTGTGATCACCCTCAAAATGAACTGTTCCATAATCTTTCCCGGGACTGAGGTCAGGCTGACAGGCCTGTAGTTCCCTGGATCATCCTTCCTGCCCTTCTTATAGATGGGTGTCACATTGGCAAGTCTCCAGTCATCTGGGACCTCCCCAGTTGACCAGGATCGCTGATAAATGATGGAGAGAGGCTTGGTAAGTTCCACTGCCAATTCCCTCAGCACTCTCGGGTGGATCCCATCTGGCCCCATAGACTTGTGGGTTTCCAGTTGGCTTAGAAGATCTTTAACTACCACTTCCTGGATTATAAGGGGACTGTTCTGGTCTCCATCCCTATCTTCCAGCTCAGGGGATTGAATGCCATGAGGATAACCAGACTGACTATTAAAGACTGAGGCAAAGAAGGCATTAAGTACCTCAGCCTTTTCCTCATCCTTGATAACAATGTTCCCCCTTGCATCCAGTAAGGGATGGAGATTTTCCCTAGTTCTTTTTTTGTTATTAATATATTTGTAAAAACTCTTTTTGTTGTCTCTTGCAGCGGTGGCCAGGCTGAGTTCTAGTTGAGCTTTTGCCCGCCTAATATTCTTTCTACACAACCTACCTAAATCCCTGTACTCTTCTTGAGTAGCCTGTCCCTTCTTCCAAAGGTGGTAGACTCTCCTCTTCCTCCTAAGGTCTGCCAGAAGCTCCCCATTTAGCCAGGCCGGTCGTTTTCCCCGCCTGTTTGTCTTACGACACATGGGGACAGCCTGCTCCTGGGCCTTTAAGAGTTCCTTTTTAAAAACAGTCCAGCCTTCCTGGACCCCCTTGCCCTCTAGGACTGTACTCCAAGGGACTTTCTCAACCAGTGTCCTAAACAGGTTGAAGTCTGCCCTTCGGAAGTCCATGGTAATAGTCCTGCTGCTCCCCCTCCTTACTTGGGCAAGAATTGAAAACTCTATCATTTCATGGTCACTAAGCCCAAGACGGCCTCCAACCACCACATTGCCCACTAGTCCCTCTCTGTTTGTGAGCAACAAGTCCAGCAAGGTACCTCCCCTGGTGGGCTCACTTACCAGCTGAGTCAGGAAGTTATCTTCCACACAGTCCAGGAACCTCCTGGACTGTTTCCTATCTGCTGTGTTATATTTCCAGCAGATGTCTGGCAAGTTGAGATCTCCCACAAGAACAAGGTCTTGCGATTTGGCGGCTTCTGCCAGTTGTCCATAGAATAATTCATCAACCTCTTCATCCTGATTGGGCGGTCTATAACAGACCCCCAGCAGGATATCTACCTCATTGGCCTTCCTCAACCCATAAACATTCAACTGGTCCATCACACTTACAAACTTCTATACTTTCAAAACACCCTTTAACATAGAGAGCCATGCCACCGCCCTTTCTATCTTGCCTATTCCGCTTATAGAGCTTATAGCCATCCATTGATACATATATACACATAGGTATTAATCCCTTACATCATGAACCATTTCTCCAAAAAGTTCATTGAATTAATTTAGTCCAAAACTGTGGGCTCCATCTGTCAGACGGGTGAAGTTGGGTACAGCAGGATGATGTGTGTAGTGGGTCTGGCTGGGCTGCTTTTCCCCATCCAGCCCTCATGCTGTAGCACTGAGAGCTGGAGGGTGTTGATAACACACCCGTGTTATGACTGCCGGTGCTCACACGGCACCAGAGGATGGGGGGCAGGATGGGGGAAAAGATACAACCAACCTGAGCTGACCAGTGGGCTATTCCATACCATATGACGTCAGCTCAACTATAAAGGGAGAGGGCAGGAGGAGGATGGGGGGGCATTCTGCTTTGTCCTCCAAGCAGCTGCTACGTGTTCCCGGAGCCCTGCTTCCTGGACTCGGCCCAACATCGCCTGTGGACGGGAAGTAGAAAATAACACCTTATCTATCATAACCCACACCCCTGTGCTTTGCGTCTCATTCTCTCCCTGCGTGCTGTGCTGAAGGGGGTCGGGGGGAGTGATAGAAGGGCTTGGTGGGCACCTGGTGCTGTGCTGGGGTCAACCCACCACAATGTGCCATGCACCTGGAACTCATAGCTGTGTCATAACAGCCTAGCTTGATGGCCTAGTTTGTTGTGAGACAGAAATACAGCTAATTTAGTGTGCTTTGGGTTGGATGAATTCTTTGCTTGGACTTGATTATCCTTTTGTAGTTAGTGCATTTATCAACAGCAATTCTGAAAGTATTTTGCTCTTTAATAAATCAAACCTATCTGCTTACATTTTCTCAGTGTAAGTTCTTAACCAGACTCTGAAACAGGTAACTACTGTTTCAGGAGCCCCATAGCCGGGTTCTGAGATAGACACAAGCGTGTCAGTTGCAAGCCCCTTAGCCAGAGCTCTGAGACAAGGCTCTCAGACATACCTCAGACTTTGCAAAACTGATCAGAGAAGCCCTTGGGCTCTGACAGACAAATGTCTCACTCCCGCCCTTAACACAATAGCAGCTGGTATATATGGTGAAATCCATGTTCACAATATGTGGCAAAGATGCTGCTCTTGGGGAAATTACTGGGCACTAGTTCCCGAGGTTCATTCTTTATTGATCTGGATCATTCTTACTGTAATAGATGACTAGAGAAATGGTGGCAAGCAGTATCATATAGCAATTAGCATTATACAGTTTGGCACTATTAGTCTGGTCGCATGAAAAGTACAGTTTATTGAGAACAACAGAAATACAAGTTCTTTTAGATTGACAGTGATAAATACACTGTCTGCAAAGTATATATATAAAGGTATACCAAATGCATTAAATCAAAGAGCAGCTCAAGAAGATTTATAAGTTTAAGCGTCCATATCTTACTAAAGGCGTCCCTAAGTGGGGGGGGGGGGGGGGAAGAGAGGTTCAGCCTGTCAACTGACCCCAGGGGTCAGAGATGGCCTTCCCAACATCCCCTCTTACCAAAACCATTCTTATAATAATTTTTACCTTCAAGGTGAAGCTTGAGTGACTCTAGTCATAAATACCTTTATTACGATTGATGTAAATTTCTCTCACGTCGCTTTTAAAGATATAGCTGAAGAAAATTCACAGCACAAGCTCAATGAAGGGTGGTTGCACTTTGGAGGCAGGTAGCCTTTGGGATGGAGGTGTGTTTTGACATTATAATGAGCAAAGTTCACACGAGGACAATACATTGTCAAAAACTGGCAGAATGTTGGCACAGGGTCAGAAGCAGGCAGCTTATCAGTCCTATAGTACCATCAAGTTCCCATCTCTGCTGTGATTTCACAGGGCCTGGCCATGGAATCTTCACTCCACTCCATTCCCCCATGCTGCTTGCAAGCAGTGTTGCTTAGGGAACTGTTGTGAAATGGATTCCTTGCATACCAGTTGCACTCTACCCTGAAAGTTTCTCCAATGTTATACCTTTCCTTAATGTGTGAACGATGCTGCAGCATTAGTATGATTTTAATTTTTAAGTCACCTTCAATCATTATTCCACAGTTAACTACCCAGGTAGCTTTCACTAAATGTTCGTCCCAATATTTGAATGTCCCAGCACCAATTACTTTGAGTGCAGACTTTAATAGTCCATTGCATTGTTCAACTTCACTGAAAATTTGTCTATGATAGGAGATCCTTTTTCTTAGTTGGTGGAGACATAGCTGTTATTTTGTAAATCATGTCTATCAGAATCTGGCAACACCCATCATGACATTTAATTCCTAAAAAACTGGATTTCTTGTGCAGGTTACTTGACCTTGCCTCTTTTGACAGCAAAACCAGCTTTTGGAAGAAGTTGAATTACTTTCTTCCCTTTCTCAAAAAATTCTGCTGTACTACCCCATACGATAATGTCATCCATGTACTGTAGATGTTCGGGAGCTCTACTCTTTTCTAGTGCAGACTGGATCAGTCCATGGCAAATCAAGGGGCTGTGTATCCACCCCTGGGGCAGTCGATTCCAGATGCACTGGACACCCCTCCAGGTGAAAGCAAACTGTGGCCTTCACTCCACTGACAAAGGAATAGAGAATAATGCATTATCAATATCAATTGTGGCATACCATTTGTCTGCATTTGACTCCAGTTCATATTGAAGTTCTAACAAGTCCGACACGGTAGCACTCAGTGCCGGCATGACTTCATTCAGGCCATGATAATCTACTGTGAGTCTTCACTCTCCATTAGATTTTCATACTGGCCAAATAGGACTGTTGAACAGTGAGCATGTCTTGCTGATCACTCCTTGGATCTCCAGTTGGTGGATCAGCTTCTGTATGGGGATCAAGGAGTCTTGACTACTGCAGTATTGCCACCAGTGCACCACTGTAGTAGAAAGGGGCATCTTTTGTTCCTCAACTCTCAGCAGCCCCACAATAGAAGGGTCTGCTGATAAACCAGGGAAGGTACACAGCTGTTCAATTTCCTATTTCCACCACTGCTACACAAAACACCCACCAGTACCCCTTTGAGTCCTTGAAATACCCTCTCTTGAAGTAATCTACACCAAGAATGTATAGGTCATCTGGACCAGTCACAATACAGTGCTTTTGCCACTCGTGTCCAGTCATGTGGGAGTGGGAGTCGGACCCCGAGTAACGACGTAACCTCAATGTGAGTATGGTCGTTCTCCTTTATTAGTTGTACACACAGTGTTTATATAGTCTAGCAAGCAAGCCACATGTGCAAACAAAGTTATTATTGGCTACAAGTTCTCGGTCACCGCACAAGTCCTCCTCTGGATTGGTGGTCAGCTGTTGTTCTAGTGGTTACACGCAACTCCATCTGAGGGACTTAGTTACTTCCTTCTTTGCTCCCCTCTCAAGGATGTTCAAGGGCAAGGCTCATCCTCCATCTTAGATATCAGGGGAAAGACTGGATTGGTCACTCCAAGAAGTTCATGTCCTCCTCTGGCACGCAGCCATTCCTCCACAATTCCCCCTTCTTGTTTTTGAGCAATCCAGGCTTGATTTACAACGTTAGTAAGTGCCTTTCTAATACAACTTAATGCCACACACAAGCAAATGCCAATGACAATCAATATTATTAAAATACATAGCCCCTCTGTTAAAACTCCTAGTAACCAACCAGGTAAGTTACCAAATAATCCCCGCAACCACTCATCTTGATACCCATGACTTTGTTGAATCTTTTTTGTGTGATCTTTAAGCCATTGAATTTGTTTGTGTATTGACAAATTCATACAGCACATCCCTTCAAAATCCTCACAACTGTGACCTTGAGCTAATAACAAAAATTCAATGGCTGCTCTATTTTGTAAAACCGCATGCCGCAAGCTATTCTGATCTTCTAATAACGTCTCAATTACTTCTGTGGTCACATTGGCTTGTTTTTCGGCCCAACAGGCTAGCCTACCTACTTCATTTAACGCTCGACCTGCGGCTGCGCCAGGTACAAATAGAGACAGAAATACTCCTTCAGTGGTACTCATCAGGGATACTTGGTCATTACACTCTGGGGAAAGACCAGTAATGGCGCGTTTTCTTTGAGAACTCTGGGTAATATTTCTCCACCAATTCTTATTTAGACCCAGTAACGTCAATTGCCCAAGATAACAGGGTCCTCCCATAACGTTGGCTGGA
Organism: Todiramphus chloris collaris; assembly: GCA_025345505.1. Taxonomy (NCBI): domain Eukaryota; kingdom Metazoa; phylum Chordata; class Aves; order Coraciiformes; family Alcedinidae; genus Todiramphus; species Todiramphus chloris. The sequence continues at coordinate 6,623 of JANVCC010004886.1, read as the reverse complement.
ATACCTTGCCACGCTCGATCCCCACAGATAAGAAAAACACCAGAAGGCAAAGCCTTAGCAGAACCATTGTTCCATAACAACGGGTTATTCCTGTTACCTTGCAACTTCCATGACAATGGACTAATCCTGTTACCTTGAAACATCCCATATGCTCCTAAATTTCTCCCCTTCTTGTTGTTACCCTTCTCAGTGTCATTTGTACCACAAAACTGCCCAGGGCCCCAAAACTCATAAGAAGATCCAGAGGAAACATCCATCCAACCTGTGCCATTCCAAGGATTGGCCCCAAACACCACACACATTTGCGTCCAATGCTGGCTCGTATTCCCTATCCACATTGATCCTAACAACTCATTGTCCTGTGGATCCCATGGCAACGATACATATAAAAAGCTGATTAGCTGAGCACTACATTGACTAACTGTGGTAGCGTTACTATCGCGATTCTTGAGGTTGCATCAGCGTCCAGTTGTACGAGCGATCACCGTTGACCAAGGACACCAAAACCAGTAGCAGTACTAAAAGTCTTCGGATCCTTCCCTTTCCCTGTAAAAGAATCTAAAGGCATGCGTTATCATTGCAGTTAAAGTCAGGTTTGATACATCTCGCAGGGACCTTCCGAACTTCTGGTTCCACAATTCCCCCCTTTTTGTTTAAAGACGAAAAAGAGATCATTAGTAATCTTCTATGCATAGCCTTGCAGAACAAAATCAGCATAAGGGATCTGCTTGGTAATGGCCAGTTACCAAACAGAGCCTAAACCGAACACTGATAAGGGGTCAGTCTGGTAATGGCCAGTTACCAGACAGAGCCCAAATCGGATGCTGACAAGGGGTTGGTCCAGTAATGGCCAGTTACTGGACAGAGCCCAAATCCGATGCTGCTTTAAAGTGGGCGGAGTCTCCAGTGATGCCATAGGAAATACATCTAGCAAATAAATTCTACATTACAATTCTATCAGGTACTAATCTTAAACAGGAATTTACATCAGTTGTTAATTCTAAGATAGCCTTAAGGGCTTTAACTTTCTGACTTCATAACAAAGAAACTTAAAGGTCAGTCTCTGCTTGTGGAAGGACCATCCCAGTCTTTGCCTATAGACAGACTTGGCGTATCACCGCAGCTACAGATTTCATGGCCTCTCGTACAGCGCCCTGCACTGCAGCTGCCACAATGTTACCTTGCCGCTGAGTCTCTGCTCTGTCCACTCGCAAGAGCATCTCATGTACTCCTGCACCCTTAGGCAGGGTTGCCAAAAGTTCTTTTGTGATTTTGTTCGCTTTATCAAATGCCAATATACGAAACATTTGTTCTTTGCCGTTTTGATCTAAATCAGGATGCTGCATTATAGCCTCACAAAGGCGGTCTATAAAATGACTATATATCTCTGTGGTCCCCTGTACAAGGTTGCCAAACGAGGGAGAACTTGACCCTGGAAGACCAAGAAACGCATCCAGGGCCAACCGTGCAGACAGCTGCAACATGTTGGCTGGGAAGGCAATTTGAGCATTCAGGTCACTAAAGTTCCCAGTTCCCATCAACATATCAACGGTAACTCCCTTGAGAGGGTCCCCGTCTCCTTGTCGCTGGGCTGCTGCAGCGATTGCTCGCTGCTGACAAAATGACTGCCACAGCAGAAACTGCGTGGGAGTCAACAAAAGTCGCATCAGGCTTTGACAATCATATGGACACATAAGATCAGCGGAAAAAATCCACGTGACAATCTGTCTAGTGGCCTCCAATTTTACACCATAATTCGTAACAGACTGTTGGGCCTGTTGTAAAATTTTCCAGTTGTGCGTTTCCCATTTCCCTACACCGTTGTTTTGCACCACTGGAAAAGTCAGGGAGGTAGGTTCTCCCAGGTCTCCCATAGGCTTCCAGTGGCCCTCCAGGATCGCGTCCTTAATTACACCACTCCAGCGTCTGGGTTTAGCCAATACTGGGGGATTTTGAAGACACGGGGGTAACTCGTCCTTCTTTATTTTATCTCACATCTCTAAGTTGTCAAGACATTTCAAAACACTCTGCAAAAGTTTCATGGTGGCCTCAGTCAGTTGCGGCTCTGCTCTGTCGCTGGGGGGATGGATCCTGATGGTTCCCCCGGAGATGCTGGCAGTGGAGGGTATAGAGGAGATGCTGGAAGGGTGGGAGACGGAGACTAACTGGGCTCAACGGAAGGACAGGGGGAGACGTAGGGCTTGGCCGACATGCCGCACCTCCCTGCGTGGGCACGTCATGACACGCCCGAGACTTCCCCCCTTTCTTAGTGGCGGAGGAAGGTACTTCCGCATCTGTCGCAGACGAGGCGGATGCCTTGTCGGCGGACACTTCTGCTTTCTTGTTGGGGTTTTGGGGAGTTATTCTGTTTTCCTTCTCTATAAAAAAAAATTCCATACTTGTTTGTCAGGGAGGTAAATGGCTGTATTTAAGAGAGACAAAAGCACATGGCTTTTGATGGGTTTATATTTCCCCTAGATACTAACCAAATGTTGTTGATAGGCCTGCTCTATTTAGCATTCAGATCGGTTTGGATAACTGCCCAGGTGCCTCCCCCAGAGTCTAGGGGTGCTGCCCAGAACCTGACACGGCCCCAGTGACTAGAGACCCTGCCCCGCAGTCCGACCCTGCCTCTCAGCCCAGCCCTGCCCCACAGCCTGACCCTGCCCCACAGCCCACCTCAGAAACAGACCACCCGAGTTGAGTAGTGGTACTGGTGAAGGAGATGTGTGAGATGGGCCAGATGCTGAGGGAATACACCTCCCCAGCTGATGGGAAACCCTCTCCCTGCCCCGGAGAGGGGGAGCCTGATGGTGCAGCAGTGGAACCCACAGATGTTACAACCATCCAGGTTCCAGCTGAACCACAAGGGCAGCCCCAGACAGCAGCAGTCGCCCCTGTGCAGAGGAGGAAGTATAAGACCAAATCAGCACACCCAGTTAATGATGATGGGGAACCAGGGCCATCACAACCAGCAGGAGAGCCAGAGCCTGAAATCATCACTGAGTCCCTGTCGTATGACAGCCTCCGTAATCTGCGAAAAGACATTGTGTGATGGGGGCGTGAGGCTTATACAACTTGGCTACTTCGGTTTTGGGACCTTATGGGCAAAGGTGTGCAACTGGATGGTGGTGAAGCGAGGTATTTGGGATCCTTGACCCAGGACCCGGGTGTAGATCAGGTATTTGTGAGGGAGCCAGGGCCCCTTTCTCTCTGGGAGCGACTTTTAAATGAGTGTGAGAGAGAGGTTTGTTCATAGAGAGAGAATGCAGGAGTACCATCATAAAATGCAGTGGAAGACACTCAAGGAAGCAATCCAACAGCTAAGAGAAGTGGCAGTATTAGAGGTAATCTTTGGGAGGGATGGGCAACATAATAATGACCCCGACCAAGTCAGGTGCACAGGGCAGATGTTGTGGAACCTGGCAAAACTAGGGCCACAGCAATACGCCACCTTCATTGCAACAATTAATGCTGAGGACAACCAAGAAACAGTGGGCTCCATCGCCAACAGGTTCAGGTATTATGAGAGTATGGTCAGTGGCCCGATGAAGGCTCATGTCTCTTCCGTGGTTAGGGACCTCAAGGAGAAGATTATGGAGGAGGTAAGGAAGAGCAGTTCCTATGTGGCACCAGTGCAAGTCACAGACCCCAGAGTCAGAGCCCGACGTCCCCCAGATAGAGAGAGAGGGTACACCCCATGAGCTGAGCTGTGGTTCTTTCTGTGTGACCATGGGGAAGACATGAGAAGATGGGATAGGAAACCCACTTCTGTTCTGGCAGCACGGGTGCGTGAACTCAAAAGGGAAAACACTAACCAAAGGGGTTCCGCCAGAGTGAAAGTGGCCTCAGCCTCCCGTGACCGAGCTGACAGGTATTACAGAAGGGAGGACGATATGTCGGATCCCCTAGAAGGAACCTCCTGCACATATGCCCAGGGAGGGAATGATAACCAGGGCTAGGGGGACCCTGCCTCTGGCTAGGAAGAGGCACGGGAGAATCGGGTTTTTTGGACAGTGTGGATCAGATGGCCTGGCACATCAGAGCCCCAGAAATATGAAGCTTTAGTTGATACTGGTGCCCAATGTACTTTAATGCCATCAGGACATGTGGGGGCAGAATCGGTTTCCATTGCTGGGGTGACCAGAGGATCACAGCAGTTGACCCTGGTGGAAGCTGAGGTGAGCCTGACTGGGAAGGAGTGGCTGACACATCCAATTGTGACGGGCCCAGAAGCCCCGTGTATTCTGGACATAGACTTCCTCCGGAGCGGCTATTACAAAGACCCAAAGGGACTCAGGTGGGCATTTGGAATGGCTGCTATGGAGACAGAGGGCATTGGGCTGGACTCTGCCTGGAGAGAACACTCTGCCTGGACTATCAGAGAATCCTTCTGCAGTTGGGCTCCTGAAGGTGGAAGAGCAGCCAGTGCCAATTGCCACCTCGACAGTGCACCGCCGGCAGTATTGGACAAATCTCGATGCCATGATCCCCATCCACAAGATCATTCGTGAGCTGGAGAGCCAAGGGGTGGTCAGCAAAGCTCCTCACCCTTCAACAGCCCCATTTGGCCTGTGCACAAGTCTGATGGAGAATGGAGATTGACAGTGGACTATCGTGCCTTGAATGAAGTGACTCCACCCTTGAGCACTGCTGTGCCGGACATGCTGGAGCTCCAGTACTATCTGGAGTCCAAAGCAGAGAAGTGGTATGCCACTAGTGACATTGCCAATGCTTTTTTCTCCATTCCTCTGGCAGCAGAATGCAGGCCTCAGTTTGCCTTCACCTGGAGGGGCGTGCAGTACACCTGGAACCGACTGCCCCAGGGGTGAAAGCACAGTCCCACCATCTTCCATGGACTGATCCAGACTGCACTGGAAAAGGGTGAGGCTCCAGAACATCTGCAGTACATCGATGTCATCATTGTGTGGGGGAACACGGCAACAGAGGTATTTGAGAAAGGAGAGATCACCCAGATTCTCCTGGAAGCTGGTTTCACGATCAAAAAGAGCAAAGTCAAGGGACCTGCCTGAGAGATCCAATTCCTAGGGTAAAGTGGCAAGATGGATGGCGTCAGATTCCCACTGAGGTCATTAATAAGATCACTGCAATGTCTCCACCCACCAACAAGAAGGAAACACAGTCTTTCCTTGGTGCCATAGGTTTTTGGAGAATGCACATTCCTGAGTACAGCCAGATCGTGAGCCCTCTGTACCTGGTTACCCGCAAGAAGAACGATTTCCACTGGGGCCCTGAACAACAACAAGCGTTCACCCAGATCAAGCAGGAAATCGCTCGTGTGGTAGCCCTTGGCCCAGTCAGGACGGCACCAGAGGTGAAGAATGTACTCTACTCTGCAGCCAGAAACAAGGGTCTGTCCTGGAGCCTTTGGCAGAAGGTGCCTGGTGAGGCTCGGGGACAGCCACTGGGATTCTGGAGCCGAAGCTACAAGGGGTCCGAAGCCAACTACACCCCAACAAAGAAAGAGATCTTGGCCGCCTATGAAGGAGTCCAAGCTGCCTCAGAAGTAATTGGCACAGAGGCACAACTGCTCCTGGCACCCTGACTACTGGTGCTGGGGTGGATGTTTAAGGGAAATGTTCCTTCCACGCATCACGCCACCGACGCTACCTGGAGTAAATGGATTGCCTTCATCACGCAGCGCGCCCGTATTGGAAACCCAAATCACCCTGGGATCTTGGAAATAATTACGAACTGGCCGGAAGGTGAGACTTTTGGATTATCTTCCGAAGAAGAGGAGGAGCAACTGACACGTGCCGAGGAAGCGCCCCCATATAACGAGCTACCGGAGAGTGAAAGACGATATGCCCTCTTCACTGATGGTTCCTGCTGAATCGTAGGTGCTAGCCAGAAATGGAAATCTGCTGTATGGAGCCCCACACGACAAGTTGCACAAGCTACCGAGGGAGAAGGTGGATTGAGCTAACTCGCTGAATTCAAAGCTGTCCAATTAGCCCTGGACATTGCTGAAAGAGAGAAGTGGCCAAAGCTATACCTCTACACTGATTCATGGATGGTAGCCAACGCCCTGTGGGGCTGGCTGGAAAGGTGGAAAAAGGCAAAGTGGCAGCGTAGGGGAAAACCAATCTGGGCTACTGCTGAGTGGAAAGACATTGCCACTCGGGTAGAGAATCTACATGTTAAAGTCCGCCTTGTAGATGCCCATGTCCCCAAGAGTCGGGATAATGAAGAACATCGTAACAACAAACAGGTAGATCAGGCTGCGAAAATACAGGTGTCCCAGATAGACTTGGATTGGCAACATAAAGGCGAGTTGTTCTTGGCTCGATGGGCCCATGATGCCTCAGGCCATCAGGGCAGAGATACCACCTATAAGTGAGCACGAGGCCAAGGGGTGGATTTAACCATGGACAGTATCTCCCAAGTTATCCATGACTGTGAGACGTGAGCCGCGATCAAGCAGGCCAAGCGAGTGAAACCCCTATGGTATGGTGGACGGTGGTCCAAATACAAGTATGGGGAGGCCTGGCAGATTGATTACATCACACTGCCTCAAACCCGCCAAGGCAAGCGGTATGTGCTCACCATTGTAATGAAGAAAATTGGATGATTCGTGTCAATAAGATGTGGCAACAGGGGGT
>JANVCC010004876.1:0-11839 GCA_025345505.1 Todiramphus chloris collaris | reverse complement strand
TAACCTGTGACATAAAACTAGCAAAACAAAGAGCCCCGGCAAGTGTTAATTCCAATTGTATATCCTGTGATCTGCAACCTATTCAAGATACTGACAAGGAGATACAGAGAAAGCTAAGAAACCCCCCCCAAAACTATACTATGGTTTTTCACTACACAGTGCCTATTCTACCCTAACTACTTCAGGTCTTATTAATAAGACTGTGTTGAGTTGATACCTTACACTAATCTATATTCTAAAATTTAAAAAATGGTACTAGATCATTTCACAGGCATAATACAGTATTTCATCTCTGACAGCACTTTGGTGCACCCTCCCCCAGAGATACTCGCATTCAGATCAAGCCTCTCTCAGCAGGGCTCAGCCAACTCTCCCCCTCCTTCCAGGCCTTGCTGGTTTCCTAAACCCCTTATAATCTTAGGTTTCATTTTGTTGTAAACAGCAAAACGAAAGGAAAAAGCCTCCAAAGCAAGGATCCTTACCCTTGAAATCCTGCCATGCGCATAATAAGGAGGGTGGATTGTTTTGGTTTTTTGATTTTTTGTGGTTTGATCTTATTTAAATGGGAGATGAAGGGGAAGAAACAAAAAGCATAATTAGAGGAGAGGCTAAGCGGCAGAGACAGAAGGAGAAAGAGGAGAGCCTGGTGAAAAAGCAGGGCGGGCGTCAGCCATGTTGTGTGTGTTGGTCCAGTATTTACAAATCTGCAGCAGCGTTTTGAGTCTGGGAGAGGGGAAAGAAGGGAGGGGAAAAGAAAGGAGAAGAGGGAAGAGAGAGATGTAATCGAGGGAGGAGGGGAAAGCAGTGGTGGCAGCAGCAGCACCACCAGACAAAGAAATCCATCAAAGCGCGAGCAGAGCGCGCGCATACACATACTCTGGATGTCCCAGACAGCGGCAGCAGCACGCGCAACCCAAGCGCTGCTAGCCCGGCGCGTTAGCAACTCCCGCAGTTTCAACCTTCGGCTACAGCAGCGCGGCCGAGCCCCACCACCACCCTCACACCCCATTCGCACCATTTTCTCGTGGTGGGGGGAAAAGGACGGATGACAGAGCATAAGCATACCGCCTCCCCCAGCGTGCAGTATCGACAAAGAGCCTTATCTGCCAGAAGCCTCTCGGCGGGCCCCAGTCCACAATACAATAGCTCCACAGAGAGAGGGGGATGTGCAGCTGCAATCCCTCCCCTCCAGCAAGGGAAGGGGGGTGGGGTGTAGATGCCGAGAGGAGCCGTGCCAAAGGAAAGCAGCAGTCCCCCGGAGCCCGGAAGAGTGGAGATTGCCGAGGAGCCGGGGTACTACGTGGGAAGGGAAGAAAGAAAAGGCAACACGAGCCCGAGGGCCTCACTCTCGCCCGCCTCTCGTGACTTCGGGGCGGGCCCCTAAGGAAAGCAGCAAAGAAGAAAGGGTAACAGAGACTGAACACAGCAAGTATATAAATAATGTCAACCTCGGGGGAGGGATAACTAGAAGCAGCGGATTCAAGCTCATCCCAGAGCGACTCCCTTCGGCTCTACCAGGTATTAGGCTAGGCTAAACCAGGCCGAGGGTGGTGCGACGGGCTGTACTTTCTTGCCCTGCGCCCCCCCCCCCCCCCCCCCTTCGCTTACCTGCTGGGGGGGTGGGCTCCTGGGAGTGCCAGGAGGACGGCCCAAGAGTGTTATTGCTGCAGTCGCAGCAGTCCTCCTGTCTCACTAGGCCGCTCAGATTCTCTACAGCAGCAGTAAGAGCAACTGCTCCCCTTGTCTCGTTTGTCCCACTCCGCCGTCACCACTGCTGCCTTCTGTTCGCCTCTGCCACATTTGGATCCTCCTCTCCGTACACAAACTCTACGACCAGAACAGAGGCCTCCTCACCTTCCTGCCAAATAGTGAGCTCCCCGCATCGAGACGTTCAAAACACAGGGCTGGACACCGCCCTCCTCCCCTCCACCAACGCGCAGGCGCAGTGCAAATCCGAACTGCGACAGGAGCGCAGGAAGCAATCCTCCACCCAGTCTACCACTACCCGCTAACGCGCAAGCGCGCCCGGAGCTGCTGCCTGTGCTGCTGCTGTTCCTGCTCCACTGCCGTTTTTTGTCGGTAGTTGTAGTGGAGAGCTGTTTTCCAAATGCAGGCCACTACGCCCTGGAGCAGTGAACGTCCGATCTTACCCTCCCATCCGCCGGCTCACGGCAGTGGGTTCAGTGCTGCCTCACGAGATGGCCACAGTGCTTTATGGCAGCAGTACCGTTTCCCTAAACAGGCCTTGGGAGCCAGCGACTAGCCGCTGCCCCCTTGCCATCATAGGAAAAATGCGTAAGCCATCATAAAGAAAAATCAGCTATGGATATCTTGTGTTACAAATTCGGCTCGTGCTGACTGAGGAATGAGGCTAGGATGTGTTATAAATGAGACCAAAATAGTCTTTAAATAAAAAAATAAAAATTTATTAGTGATGGGGAATGAGCAAGCAGCGCTGGGTGCGCGGGGAGTCTGCGCTCCATCAACACGCACACCAAGATGTCAAGCAGGCAGGCATTTATCACACTAAATCATGAATATCCAACAGCATTAACTACATATTCATTATATGGGGTTGGATTATTATAATCAGGTCCAGGAACTCATTATCATAGGTCTCCTCCCTTTGGCACTTGCGTACTGGTGTCTGGTGGTTGTGGGCCGGGGTCTTCAGGAGGAAGGCCCTCAGTCTTCCTCTCACTGTACTTTTCACCTTTTGTCTCAAAATGATGAGTTGCGATGAAATCACAGGGTTGGTGTGACCTGGCTTGTCTGTGGGAGGCTCTCCTGTATTCCTGTCTGGGAGTTAGTTTCCCTTATCTACAAAGACTAAGACTACACAAGACAGGCTGCAGGATTTATGAGAACCTTGATAACTCTCAAGGCTGTGTAAGACAGGCTACAGCTTACAATTATGCAAGGCAAAACACAGCTTATAACTATGTAAGACAAACTATGTAAAACAAAACACAACTTACAACTATGTAAGACAAAACACAGTTTACAACTATGTAAAACAAGCTACAGTTTACAAGGCTACTAAACTAGGATTTATGGTGACATTTACAACTCAGGCTTCGGCCAGGCCTGTATCCGGTGGGAGCAGGGATGATGTCCTGGAGGGCCGAGTCCCCAGCAGGGCAAAATACATTTGGTACCTTTCTATACCTGATTTGGTGCTTTTATTAGAGCAAAACAGCTTAAGTGATTGGTTTACCTGTTCCCTTTTAACAGCAACCCCCTGTTGCCACATCTTATTGACACGAATCATCCAATTTTCTTCATTACAGATGCAAAGTATAGAATTACATCTCATATGCATGAGATCTCTCATACAAGGGAGTTTTCATTAGTTTTGTATCTTACACTACAAGGGTATGAGATGAATCCCTCAATTACCTACTAATGCATATTTCTAATTATCCAATCATACAGCATAGCAACATAAATTAGAAAAATATATTTTGTAGGTCTTACAGCATCATTATCTGTCAGCATCCTTGTGGTTTATCTTTTAATCCAGATGTTTCCATCATCAACTTCTGCAAAGTTATTAGGCATCAGCAATTTGTGTTTCTCTTAGATATGGATCCTTCATTTAAGGAAACCTCTATTTTCACTCTGCTGTTTTTAGCTGTGATAGAGTTCATTGCCTTCGCAGTAGCTGATGTGGGGCTATGTTTTGGATTTGTACTGAAAACAGTGTTGATAATTCAGGGATGTTTTGATTACTGATGAGCAGTGCTTACACGGAGTCAAGGCCTTTTCTGCCTCTCACACCACCCCACCAGTGAGTAGGCTGGGGGTGCACAAGAAGCTGGGAGGGGATGCAGCTGGGACAACTGATCCCAACTGACAAAATATATTATTCTAGACCACATCACATCATGCCTAGCATATAAAGCTGGGGGAAGAAGGAAGGAGGAGTGTCACAGTTTAGGGCCAGGGCAGCCTGCTAGACCAATAACAGATGCTCTCTGTTAACTCCCCTCCCTCCCCAAAGGGGAAGAAAACAGCTTTAATGAAAATAATAATAAAAATTACATATATACAAAAGCAGTATCAAACCCAACCCCCCCTGATGGCAATTACATCATCATCACCACTGATACTGTGGAGCAGGCACAGGGAGAGTCCCAGACAGGGCCCAGCGGTAGACAGGAACTGCATTCAGGAGCTGGATTCTGGAACACATAGATCAGGATCGAAAGCAGAACAGAGTCCCCCTCAGATGCTGTCCATTGAAGAAGCGAGCAAGAAGCTGGAAGAGGACCCAAGCTGAGCAGGGCAAAGCAGGAGGAGACCCTTGTGATCCCTCAGCTTTATACCAAATATAACGTATATGGCATGGAATCCCTCGTTGGTCAGTTTAGGGTCACCTGTCCTGGCTGCTCCTCCCTGCAGGTGCAGCCTTTCACTTTCTGCACCCCCCCCCAAGGTGGTACACAAGATCCAGCAGTGGCCTTGTCTGACAATCCTTGGTAGTAACTCTAAACATGAGGTGTTATCACTGCTAGAAGCAGACACTGTCTGTGAGAACAGGCTGCTAACTTCAGGAAGTGCAGTTAGTTAGAAGAACGTAGCTGAAAAGTAAAATCACTGAGCAGAATTAGTTCTGTTCTCAGTCAAACCAGGACAGGGAGACATTTGGAGTTATAACATTTTTGTCTTCCCAAGTAACTGTTATGTATGATGGAGCCTGGCTGTCCTGAAGATGGCTGATCATCTGCCTGCCAATTATAAGTAGTGAATTAATTTCTTATTTTGCTTTGCTTGAATGAGCAGGTTTTCCTTTACCTATTAAATTGTCTTTATCTCAGCCCACAAGTTTTCTCACTTTTACTCTTCTGATTCTCTCCCTCATCCCATTGTGGCAGGAGTGAGCCAACGCTAGTTGCCAACTGGCATTAAACCATGACACTCACAAAAATTATTCTAGTTGATCACTTGTCTTTAGTAGGGGTCTTGGGTCTCCAGATAATGACACAGCAATTATACACTAATGTTCTTAGCTCCTAATGACTGTGTGGTCTCAATAATATCATTCCTACTAGAAATTAAAATAAAGATGTAGACAATATGATAAAAATAAGATGCGCTGTCACCAATTCATAGTCTATCACATTTTTTACATTATTGAAGAATATAACTTCAAGAGCTGTCATAGCTTTAGATTGACAAAGAACAAAATGGAAAACATCAATAAGTAGGATTATGTTCTTTTCCGTCAAATCAAGTAATTGGTCCAAAATTCAATACAGGTGAACAGCTGAGGCACAGTCTGCCTTAACAAATCTAATGATTTTTTTTTTTCAAAGTAGACCTTGGCAAGTATAGCATGACAAGATATGACACTTTTCTGTTGCATCATAAGACAGAAACTTCAGTGCATGAATACAGCCATGAAGAATTGTTTGAGTCAAGAAGAGTTTGATAGAAGGCCATCATAGTATGAAACAAAATACAACTGAACCTAATTAATAATAGCCTGAAAATTTTCCTTTTTTTTTTTTTTTTAGGTGCTATTGTCACCTGTTGCTATGGAGATATACAAATTCTTTGAGGGATCCTTGTCAGAGTGATGATCACACTAAGTTGTAGTTTCAATTACAGCTTTATTTTTTAACAGCATTTTATGATTACCATAGCATAGAATCTTATGATCAGAGTAACACAGGATTTTTAATAAGAAGAATTGGTGTAGCACAATTTTATAAGTAGCATAGCACAGTATTTTATAGTACAGCATAGCTTATGGTTTCTTATTACCTGGACTCTGCAGTTTGGGTCAAATCTTAATACTTAGCTTGCAGTATCAATACAACAATCATAATCTAGACTCAAAATATGCAATTTATATTAATCACTCAATCCTTGGAAGAAGCATACAATAGTGGAGGTGTCCCTGACCACCAGAGGATCACAGGTTTTGCCATCCAGCAGCAGTTCCAATCCAAGTCCTCTTAGGACTTATAACTGCTTGATTTTATCACCAGTGCTCTGCATGTTGCTACACTTCCCTGTTCTCTGTCAGGGTCACCATCACCTGGTTGGCCAGGTGTCTGGGACCTTCAAGGCCAATAAGGAGGGGAGTAGTCAGCCTGGTGCCCAGAAATCTTTAGGCTGATAGAGAAGGGGAGAAGTAGTCTGCCTGGTGTGCAGGACATTCATGGCCTGATGAGGAGAAGAAAATGGACCAATATGCAACCAGCTTGGTCACAGAGAATGGCCATTTATCTTATAAAATGGCATTAGTTATGTTAACCATATTACCAGGAGTCAGTAGCAACAGGTACTGGTCACAGCTGTACATAAACTTTTGGATGCTTTGAAGTACCACCTAGTTTGGTTAGGAATAGAATGGCCGAACTCTTCCAGAAGCTTTGAATGCTAATGGTGAGAACCAGGTTCCCTCTAGTCCCAGAAAATTTTACTTTCTCAATATCCTCCCATCCTAAAGAGAATCAGCCTTAACTGCTGAAAAATAATCACAGACCTCTTGATTTGATGGTAGAATCAAGAACCCTCAGAATTCAAGTGGACAGATCTTTGCTTGATCTGAATTTGAAGGAGGAATGATATCTTGCTTCTGAGCTTGATCTTCAATTAATATCATTAAATTCTGGGATCAGACACTTTTGCTTTAATTTAACCTTAAAGGAGCAGTTATCCATTTAAGATAATTATCTGGCTACCTGACTAATTTGTATTTTCTATGCAAGCTACTATAAAGCTATCACAGGAATTATTTAAATTCAACAGAAACAGAAGCCTCCTTCCAATGCGTTTGCTCTCTGACATGTTTACAACATTAATGAAATTTATCATGCCAGCAGGAACCAACAATCTACCTTTTAGCAACTTGAATAAAACAGCAATAATTTCAAATTCAGGTGATGCAAATTAAATAAATAGAATAGTTAGAAGGGTCCTATAACAATCATCTGCATACCACTTCAGGAAAAATTGCCTTCTTGAAGGAAATTCCTGCATACACCAGGAAGTGGTGAATAAGCCTAGCTTTTAAGAGAAAAGCTCCAATTACTACTAAATTAAAACTCAGCTGTATCAGTGTCAAGTGTTAAAGACTTATGGATTACAAGAGAAAATTAAAACAGCTGTAAGGAAAATAGTAATAATATTAAATATATATAAATATAAACAAAATCAACAACCCCAGACTGAACTCAGCAGCATATGGGAACCAGATTTGGGAGCTGGATTCAGGAACACGTGGATTGAGATGGAAGGCAGAATGGACAGAGTCCTCCTTGGACAAAAGCCATTAAAGAAGAGAGGTTGATCCTCATGATCCCTCAGCTTTATACTGAATATGTCATATATGGGATGGAATCCCTTGTTGGTCAGTTTAGGGTCACCTGTCCTGGCCACTCCTCCCCTCAGGTGCCACCTCTGCATACCAATCCTTGGTAGTAACTCTAAACATGGGGTGTTATCACTGCTAGAAGCAGACACTGTCTGTGAAAACATGCTGTTAACTTCAGAAAGTGCAGTTAGTTAGAAGAGACTGAGCTGAAAAGTAAAATCACTGAAGAGAATTAGTTCTGTTCTCACTCAAACCAGGACAATCAGATATTACTTCCTTCTGCCAGCAGTGACTTTTGAACAACATATTTAACTTCTAGGAACAGGCTTGTAACAAATTAACTTTATTTAGAATTGGAAAAGTAGTAAAAAGATTGAAAAATATATTTTAAAAAAATTAAGTCAGTACTTCAATTTGAGCAAAATCCGAAAACTGAGATTTAAGAGGTTGGATGAGTTCAACCTCCAGTTTATTGGGCTAGATGAATTCAACTCAATAAAAAGCAGTGACTAATACCAGAGAGCTTGTGGATCTGCTGTAAAAATATATAACATAAAGGTCAGTATTTTAATCCTCAAGATTTGGTCTAAATGGGAAAGTTTTAGTGCCCCCCCCAAATTTCAGTATCAGTCCACAATTAGATTTTTTCTTTTTATCAAAAATATTTTTCATTTTTACCAGTATAGTTACATTGCTTTTGTAAATAAATGATCCCTATTATGTCCCAAAGAATGATCACAGAATCACAGAATCATTTAGGTTGGAAAAGACCCTTGGGATCATCGTGTCCAACCATTAGCCCTATTCTACAAGTTCACACCTAGACCATATCCCCCAACACCCCATCTAAGCGATGCTTAAACAAATCCAGGGATGACAACTCAACCACCTCCCTGGGCAGCCCATTCCAATATCTCACCACTGTTTCCATGAAGAATTTTTTCCTAGTGTCTAGTCTAAACCTACCATGTTTCAGCTTGAGGCCATTCCCTCTGGTTCTATCAGTAATTACCTGAGAGAAGAGACCAGCACCAGCCTCTCTACAATGTCCTTTCAGGTAGCTGTAGAGAGTGATAAGGTCTCCCCTCAGCCTCCTCTTCCTCAAACTAAACAGACCCAGCTCTTTCAAACAATCCTCATACGATCTCTTCTCCAGTCCCTTGACCAGCTTCGTTGCCCTCCTCTGCACCCGGTCCAACACCTTGATATCTCTCTTGTACTGAGGTGCCCAAAACTGGACACAGTACTCAAGGTGAGGCCTCACCAGTGCTGAGTACAGGGGGACAATCACCTCCCTACTTCTGCTGGTCACACTATTTCTAATACAGGCCAGGATAAAACCCCTGATATGATAATAATGATAATGCATGATAAACCACCTGATAAACCACTGAAGGGGAAAAAGAGAGTCTAATAAATGTGCCTGGAGAGAAAAGTCACTGATATTAATCAGACATCGCTTTAAAACAGATATGACTTATTGTCATGTAAGATGGGACTGTTCTTCAGCAGACTTTGATCACAGCAAGACAATACCAAATGAATCATATTACTTTTGCAGAAATGTAATCCCTTCTCCTCCCATTCCTTGCTTATATTTTCATTTCTCCCTTACACATATGCAGTGCTCCTCAAGCTTTTGGTAGACAAAGTATGGCATTTTTTCCCCTAGATAACGTCCATGTAGGTAGAGAAAATCTATTATAGTCAAAGAAGTCCAAAACATACCTCTTATTTACTCTTTATTTTCTTTATATGGACTTTGAAACATAAAAGGCTTGATGAGCTACTTAATTTGCAAATACTGTTAAGGGATGTTAGGAGCATGGCCACCCCCTCCAGCTGCTCCAGCCTGGGACTTCTTCCTGCCCAGCTGCTTGAGACCAGCCCAGTACCCTGGGCACAGGGAGTCTCTACCCAGGCTGAGGGACTCAGCTGAAACTTATTTGTTTGCAGAATAACCACTAGCAAAGCTGAGCAGTATCCCAGAGATACACACAGAGGACACTGATGTGGCTGGTTACACAGACTGCCACAGACAAGGTTCTGCCTTCAACAGCACATACAGGACCCACATGAAATATAAACATAGACAGCTAAGTCCCTTCCTCTTCTTTAGCTGATAGAGATAGAAAATCACTAGTGAAAGCACACACACATTTGAGGATTCCTTGAATACCATCACAGACCCTCTGTCCACCTGGTACCCCTGTTCAGATCCCAGGCCCTCTTACCTGCTTCATGGCTGCCCTATTGTGGGATAATGGCTTAGCTTGCCATGAGACAGGAATACAACTAATTTAGTGTGTTTCAGGAGAAAGGTTAAGATTTATACAACCATGAGATTCTCATGCTATCTCTGGGGCTGGAGACCTGCTGGGCTGGCACACCAAAACAGCTGAAGGAGGGAGTCTTGTGAAGATACGATGGTCCTGTTTTGGCTAAAACAACAAAACCAAGCATCCTTGACACAGATCTTGAAGACTATAGTGTCCGAGCAAAGACCTTTACCTAATTAACAGCAAAATTAATATTAAAGTGTACACCCCTAAGTATGGTAATGAGCGTAAAGGAGTACATGCTAAACATACATGACTATGTCACACAACTCTCCGCACAAATCATGCTAAACATCACCTAGAAGGCAGAGACAGATGGGATCAGGACATAAAAAATCACAAGGGAAATATCCCTCTGGGGAGAATACTGAAGGTCTATCAGAGATGGTTGACAGGCTGTACTCCTCTTCCTCCACCCAAGACATGGACGCCATCTTGGTAACAATTGTGCCTTCAGTATATGGCATACCTTTTCCTAGCATTACTATTATCTATTAGCACTATTACAAAGGCCTGTGCCTCTGAATGTGTTGGATGTTACCTGGGAATTACTAACTCAAGCTCAATTTTCCTTTTGCAGTTAGTGCATTTATCAACAGCAATTCTAAACCTATTGTATCTGTCACTTTAATAAATCAAACCTATCTATTTTTTAACTTTTAAACAGTCTTGGTGCAAGTCCTTAACAGGGCTCTGAAACAGGCAAACTTTGACTTTGCAAAACTGCTTCACTACAAGCCCTTTGGGCCTGGTCTGACAGGCAAACGTCAAACGTTTACCCTTAACACAACACCTACTCACCAGCTAGTCCAGCTTGATGCTCAGCAGCAAACATGCATGCACTCAGAAGCTCATCCCACAGGCACTCCACATTCATGAGTCCCCCTGGGCATACCAGCACTGACTCTTGCCTGCCTGATACCCCAGCCCAGACCTGAAGTCCCACCTGCTACTTCCTGGCAAGTACAGCTTGAAGTTTACTAGCGAATACGCATGCACACTCACATACCAGGTTTGGGGAATATACACTTGCCCCCAGCAGCCACCACCAGGCACACAAGCTGTGACCTGCAGCCTTGCTCCAGACACTGTCATTGAGCCTCTCACTCACCTCACTCATGCTGGTTCCCCCCAATAACTAGTTTTCAGAACACACACTGTTTCCTTCACAGCTGCTGGAGGTAAAAGGCCCCACTCACTCCAGTAGCTGATGCTGAACCCTCCCCAGAATCACAGAACCATTTAGGTTGGAAAAGACCCTTGGGATCATCGTGTCCAACCATTAGCCCTACTCTACAAATTCACCCCTAGACCATGTCCCCCAACACCACATACAAGCAATGTTTAAACACATCCAGGGATGGTGACTCAACCACCTCCCTGGGCAGCCCATTCCAATATTTCACTACCATTTCTGTGAAGAAATTTTTCCTAATGTCCAGTCTAAACCTACCTTGTTTCAGCTTTAGGCTGTTCCTTCTGGTTCTATCCCTAATTACCTGAGAGAAGAGGCCAGCACCAGCCTCTCTACAATTTCCTTTCAGGTAGTTGTAGAGAGTGATGAGGTCTCCCCTCATGAGGAACAGTGTTTACTACCTCTGTACATTGCCTATGCAAATTAGCACCACCTCTCTATGCTTCCCATGCAAATTAAGGGTGTATTGGGTCTGACTGAGCTGGAGTTAATTTTCCCCATAGCAGCCCTCCCAGTGCTGTGCTTTGTATTGAGAGCTAGAAAGGTGCTGATAACACACCCCTGTTGTGGATACTGCTGAGCAGGGCTTTCACAGTAGCAAGGCTGTTTTTTTCAACATTCCCCCTGCAGTGGGTTGGGGTGGACAAGATCATGAGAGGGGACAGAACTGGGACAGTTGACCCAAACTGACCAAAGGGATATTCCATACCATATGATGTCAGCTCAACATTAAAGCGAGGAAGAAGAGGGGCATCTGCTTGTCCTCCAGAGAGACCACTACACATATATTAGAGCCCTGCTTTCTGGGAAAAGAGGTAGTAAACACTGTTCCTTGAATGCATGAGAGGGGGAAGGGCAGCATTAAACCCATTTCCACAAACTGAGTTGGTGGTTGTGGAGACACTGTATTTTATTACCCTTTGCCTGGTAGGCAGCACATACGAAAAGTTGGCAAGGGGACAGGGACATTTATCCTCC
>JANVCC010004873.1:0-12968 GCA_025345505.1 Todiramphus chloris collaris | reverse complement strand
AATTAATAATTATAAAAATGGAATATATACAAATATATACAAAACCAATATCAAACCCAACCCCCCTGATGGTAATTACATCACCGTCACCACAGATGTTGTGGAGGCACCGGGGGAGTCCCACACTGGGCCCCGCAGCAGACAGGAGCTGTGTTCAGGAGCTGTATTCTGGTACCGGGTTCAGGAACACGCAGATTGGATCGAAGTCAGAACGGACAGAGTCCTCCTTGGATGCTCCGAGGAAGGAACCAAAAGAGGACTAGAGCCAAGCCAAACAAAACTGGCAAAGCAGTCCGAGAGGGGAGAGAAGAGCCCAGAGACCCTTCGGGTCCCTCAGCTCTACACCAAATATGGCGTATATGTGGAAGAGTGGCTACAGGGTAAGGGTCACGTTCCCATGCAGAGACTTGCTGACGAGGAGCTGCACAGGCACAGGACGCAGATAGTGTAACAGAATAGCAAGGTCAGATTGTTCCTTGAGAATGGGAGTTCTGCAACAACAAGATGCCTGGGGGGCTAAGATATGAGGAGCTGCACCATCTGCACAACCACAGCGATAAGCAACTGGGCAGGTCTGACTTTTTATAGCCTAACCAATAATGAGCTGGCTTTTGCACTATGTATGAGCCTCATTAATAACTGTGGCAAGAAGCCACACAGCAGGGCCCCCGGAGACCTCATAGGAGAGTCCGAGGCCGTAACGTGCTGCCGGTGACCTCGTAGTGCTACAATAGCGCGCACTGAAGGTAAAATGGAGAGGCAAGCAGCATATGATTTATTTGCCTGCTTCTTAGAGAAGAGACAGGTTAAGGGCATAGACTTTTGTAAAGATCTCCCTGAGCTGTTAGCTTATGGGTACGCGTGAGGATGCTTTACAAACCCCCACACAGTCCATGAGCTTAGTGAATGGCGTAAATTCGGGGATATACTGCGGGAGAAGATTTTAGATGACGATAAAACTGTGAGGAAATTAGGGAAGCAGTGGAGGATAGTACATAATGCACTTTTGCAACATCAGGCAGGAGAGAAAGCTGCCCACCAAACGTCGGCAGCTGTGGGGAGGAATACGTTGCTAGAGGGAGTGAGCGATTGTCCCCTACCCCCCCCCGCTGTGTACACTATCCTGCTACCACCTCCTAGCCAAGAGCTCCCCCTGCCGGATCCGCAGCCATCAGCTCCGCCAGCACAGGGGCCGGATCCGCAGCCGTCGCACCGGCCGGAAGCACCGCCGCCACCCGGGGAAGAGGCCGTCCCTCTTCCCGGAGAAGAAAGCGATCTAGGGGCGGCGATTGCCCGAGAAAGACGGGAGGCATGGGCTGCTTTAGCTCGGGATATTATGGGATCCGGGGATAACGAAGCGGCTAATTCTGTCCTAGAGGTGATTTGCCCCGTAATATTTACACCCGTAGCCGGGGGAGGGATGACTGTCACGATATCGGCACTCGATTGGAAATGGCTGGCTCAACTCCGCTCCACTGTCAGCCAGTTCGGCGTCACTAGTGAGCCCGTGAGACAGATGATCGACTATCTGTGGGGGACGCAGATTCTGTTGCCCTCAGATTGTCGAGCGATCATGAAGCTCATCCTTGGCCAGCACCAGCAGCTGCTTTATAATGTCCACTGGCAATCATATTGCCAAGAATCTGTAGCTGTGCAGAGACAGCCGGGTGATCCGCTACATGGGCTGACTCTCGATGAGCTGATGGGTCTGGGAGCCTATTCCCGGGTTGAAGCCCAAGCCATACTTGGTGCTTACAAGTTGAAAGAGGCAATGCGATTGGCCCGAGCTGCTTTTAATAAAATCAAGGCCCCCGGAGGGGTTCCTAGTTACATGGGGATAAAGCAGGGGAGGGACAAACCATTTGGGACCTTTATAGATAAAGCTGCTAATGCAATCGAGCAGGCTGGGGTTCCTGAGTACATGAGGGGGCATTGTTAAAGCAGTGCGCCCTACAGAACTGCAATGCAACCACCCGAGCAGTTCTAAATACCTTGGGGGTGAATTGGAACATAGAAGAAGCGTTAGGGCAGATGTGCAATATTCCTGTCAGGTCGCAGGCCCTTTTAGTGCAGGCCATTAAGGAGCTTGGGGTAGGGCTCAAAGAACAGGCGGCAGCCGCGCAGACACAAGTGTTAGCTGCTCTTGCACCCCTACAAGCAACGGCCACAGGCAGCAGCCAATCAGCAACCAACAGGACGGATAGCCATGCAGATGGGGCTTGTCATCGTCGATCGGAAAACGGGAAATCCAGCGCGTCGGGCCGCTGCGTGACGACACAAGTAGCAGCCATCAACGCCTCAGCACAGCCCCCCCCCCCAACCTGCCACCGCCGGGATCCTCGGACTGGACCTGGCAGCCACAGTAGACGTCAACCTGCTAACAACATGTCCTGAGAGGGTTTCAACGGGAGTGCATGGTCCTCTAGTCATTAATGATCGGGCCATAGGAGCTCTAGTGCTGGGACGATCGTCAGCTAGCATGATGGGACTATTTGTGCTTCCCGGAGTTATAGATGCGACTACACTGGGGAAAAATTTGTGATGGTGTATACCATTTCACCGCCTCTGAGGATTGAGAAGGGACAGCGTATCGCCCAATTGGTGCCGTTACCACAGCTTACGTGTGGTCTACCCCCATTATTGAACAGGGACGGGGTAAGCAAGGCTTTGGGTCGACCGGGGGACTTACTCTGCTTACCTTGGACATAACCACCCGGCCCAAGCAAAAGGTGACTATCGCCTATGAGCGACAAGAAATTACGCTGGATGGGCTTTTGGACACTGGGGTGGACTCGAGTTTTGCTGCCCCTAAATATTGGCTGGAGAACTGGCCCATACTGCCCAGTATGGTTACAGTCTCGGCCATTGCATGGACTTTCCCCATTCCACTGACTTGGACTGTGATTACTCCGGTGTGGATTGATCAGTAGCCGCTAAAGAGGGAAAGTCTACACCAAGCTTAACTTTTGGTGATAGAACAGGTTGAGCAAGGACATTTACAACTATCAAAGAGTCCTTGGAATACTCCTAGTTTTGTCATAAAGAAAAAGTCGGGCAAATATCGGTTATTACATGATTTAAGGGCAGTGAATAAGCAAATGGAGACAATGGGGGCGCAGCAGCCGGGTTTGCCTAATCTGTCCATGCTCCCCCGAGATTGGCCCTTATTGATAATCGACCTCAAGGACTGTTTTTTCACTATATCCCTACACCCCAATGACACCCGTTGCTTCGCATTTACGTTGCCAGCATTAAATCGAGCCGAACCTGATAAGCGTTTCGAATGGACGCTTTTACTGCAGGGGATGCGTAATTCCCTGACCTTGTGCCAGTTGTATGTGGACAATGCCTTGCAACCGCTGAGGAGGGGTTGGCCTCAAACAGTGATCTATCATTATATGGACGACATTTTGTTTGCCCAACCAAACCCCTTTTCCCGGAATCAGGTAGCGACCATACAACAACAGCTTGGTTCTGCCGGCTTGAAAATCGCGCCAGAAAAGGTGCAACGATCCTCCCCTTGGAAATACTTAGGTTGGACTCTTATGGAGCAAGTAATTACGCCCCAAAAACTGACTCTGGACACTAAGATTGAGACTGTGCATGATGCCCAGAGATTACTAGGCGATCTGCAATGGTTGCGCCCTATAGTCAGCATACCCAATGAACTATTGCGACCCCTTCTGAAGGGTGCAGACCCAACACAGCCGGTTCGGGTAACGCCCCATCAAAGGGAGACTTTGGACTGTATTGTCGACTGTGTGGTCCATGGAGCGGTCTGGGTCGCGCCTCCGGACCTCCCCATTGACCTTACCATATGGTTTGGGGAGCAACATCTTATAGGGGCATTAACCCAGTCCTTAAAGAAAACAGGGGAGGTGTGGGCCCTGGAATTGGTGTCCCCGCCGTTACAACAGAATCGCACCTTGGTATCAGAATCCAAATTCTGGACTGTGGGAGGGTCCAGCGAAGGTGTTGTATTGGGGGCGTGGGTATCTTTGTGTTTCTGCTCCTACAGGTCCTCCTTGGGTTCCTGCGAGATGGACCAAGGCTGCAACAATGAATGAGCGTGATACCAGCCCGATTTTAGGGTCTCGACCAGAGGACACTGACATGGTGACTCCTCCTGGACCTTCGACCATGCCTGAGCAACCTGATGGGAGTCCTCAGCCCGACCTTGGACTGGAAGGTTGAGCACTGTTCCAGTGCTTACCAGCTTCTCCACGTATCAGCCTTATTGCCCACCATCGAATTTGCGGACTTGTCTACACATCCCTGCAAGGGGTACCTTGAAAGAAACTGTGCAGCCTGGGTACTCCTAGATTGTGGGCAGTGTAAGCAATCGATGTGGGTGCAACAAACCTAACCGTGAGGGTCATGGTGCCCCGTTATTCGTTATCATTAGCTAGTTGTTAGTTACCGCTTATTATCCGCTTATTAGTTGTCATTTATTCGCTAATAGTTTTCATTTATCAGTTATTAGTTGTTAAACTAGTTATCAATTATTGTAACTCTGGTAACGTTAATGCTGTTCCTACCAGTCTCACTAGGAACTGGATTACACAAAATTGACCCAAGAACAAACTTGTGGGTAACCTGGGCCAACAAGACTAACCGTATGGCATTTTGCCTCTCCCTTGCATCAGCATCCGATCCTTTTCGCACCTGTCTGTTAGGGGTCCCTCAGACTAACATGACTTTACAGTCGTCAGCCCTAGCTAAATTTTCTACAGGAAATTGTACCAACAGCACGTCAATCGCAGACTGCTCCGGAAAGTTACTGGCAGGCTTGAATACTACGCTCCCATGGGATCCCCAGGAACTTGACCTGGCAGGGTCGGAAGCTATTGCAAATATTACAAGGAATGAAGGCAATGTTACTTGTCTGAAGCTTGGCTCTTATGTGTATCAGAGGTCACAGAATATTACCTGTCTCACACCACATAATGCCATCTATAATCGCACGTATTGTGGTGGTCCTGTTGGTCCCGCAAGTGAGTCGGTCTTTGACAACTTTAAGGGTACTACAAGTGACGGTTGGGGAAGAAATGATACAAGAATTTGGGCTACCAAGAGTGCTCTTGCATTACCAGATGGCATATTTCTCATATGTGGAGACCGTGCCTGGCACGGGGTCCCGCAGTTTGCTCATGGTGGTCCCTGTTATTTGGGCTCTTTAACCCTTTTAGCCTTAGATAAAGCCATACTAGCTAGCATTAGTCAATCACGGAGCAAGCGGGATCTTTCCCAGTTACCTGCTGATTGTAATGATAAGGTTGAACTATGGAGTCCGGCTTTATGCACATTAGCATCTATTGTCCCAGGGGTGGGAACTGCTTATGCTTTAGCCACACTAGGCAAGCTCACATGTTGGACTGTCAGGCAATCTAATGTTACCACTCAAGTTATAGAGCAACTGTTGGAAGATATGGACAGTTTGCATCACGCTGTTTTACAGAATTGTGCCGCCATTGATTTTCTACTGTTATCTCAGGGTCATGGATGTGAAGAGTTCGAAGGGATGTGTTGCTTTAATCTGTCTACCCATGGAGAATCTATACATCAACAGCTTAAGTGGCTTTAGGAGCATACCCAAGAGATTACGGTGGGATCAAATACCTTCTATAACTGGTTAGGGAGACTTTTTGGCGGGCTGTCACCATGGTTAACGGGTCTGTTAAAGGAAGGATTTAGGTGGTTTGGACTCGCATTGTTGTTGATTATCGGTGGAAGGATTGTATTGGGATGTGTGATGAAGCAGGTGGATAAGGCCACGATAGCAATGACCAACAGCCCTAAAGAAAACAGGGGAATTGTGGGAGAGTGGCTGCAGGGTAAGGGTCATGTTCCCATGCAGAGACTTGCTGACGAGGAGCTGCACAGGCACAGGACACAGATAGTGTAACAGAATAGCAAGGTCAGATTGTTCCTTGAGAATGGGAGTTCTGCAACAACAAGATGCCTGGGGTCTAAGATATGAGGAGCTGCACCATCTGCACAACCACAGAGATAAGCAACTGGGCAGGTCTGACTTTTTATAGCCTAACCAATAATGAGCTTGCTTTTGCACTATGTATGAGCCTCATTAATAACTGTATAAAAGACTGTTGGTCTTAACAATAAAACGAGATTTGCGTGATTGCTCACATTGAGTGCCGTAATTCTACTACACGTATATGGGATGGAATACCTCACTGGTCAGTTTAGAGTTACCCGTCCTGTCTGCTCCTCCCTGAAGGTGCAGCCTTTCCCTCTCTGCACCCCCCAATGTGGTACACAAAACCCAGCAGTGGCCTTGGTCTGCATAATAATACTTGGTAGTAACTCTAAACATGAGGTGTTATCACTGCAAGAAGCAGACACTGTGAAAACAGGCTGCTAACTTGAGAAAGTGCAGTTAATTAGAAGAACCAAGCTGAAAAGTAAAATTACTGAACAGAATTAGTTCCGTATTCACTCAAACCAGGACAATTACCTGTGGAGGAATGGCTGCGTGCCAGAGGAGGACATGAACGTCTTGGAGTGACCAATCCAGTCTTTCCCCTGATATCTAAGATGGAGGACATTCCCTTAGCATCTGAGAGGGAGGATGTGCCTTGCCTTTGAACGTCCTTGAGAAGGGAGTAACAAAGGGAGTATCTAAGTCCCGCAGACGGAGTTGTGTGTAACCGCAAGAACAATAGCTGACCACCAATCCAGAGGAGGACTTGTGCGGTGACCGAGAACATGTAACCAATAATAAGTTTGTTTGCACATGTGGCTTGTTTGATAGACTATATAAACACGGTGTGTACTATTAATAAAGGAGAACGACCATACTCACATTGAGGTTACATCGTTACTCGGGTTCCGACTCCCACAACCACAATTACCCAATTATAAGAAAAATACTTCAACTTAATAAAATATTGTTGTCTTCTTTTTTTTTGTTGTTTTTGACATTTCTTCTCTAAATGGTCAAAATCTGGGGACATTAATTCCATGGGGCTGGGGCCAGAGTGCATGCCCAGCTCAGAGAGGTCTTGTTGGGCATCTTGGGGTTGCTGGGTTGTCCAGGAGTTCTCAAGGATGTCTTGGGGTTCTCATGGGGCACTCAGAGTGAGTTCTCAGAGGGAGTTTTAGGGAGTCTCAGTATGTATCCGGTGTTCTTGGGGAGGTCTCAGTGGGATCTGATGCACTAAGAGCAAGTAAAGGCTCTTGGAGCCCCCCATCCCAGGCTCTATTTCAGCCCCATCCCGGGGATTGTGGTGCATAAGTTTAAGTTATTTCCATTTTTGAACCTAAACAAAAATATTTCCCCCCCCAGAGGAGAAACCATCCTCATGGGAGCTCAGCAGGACCCCGGGCAGAACTTCCTGACTCTGTTTGATCACACTTTCAGGGGTGTTCAAAGTGGAATAAATGTTCCACAGTACCCACATGTTTTTGCTTCTGTCCCACCTTTGGTCACTCACCTCTTATGGACACTTTTGCGGGGTGGCAGACACTTCCTTCTCTGCCGTGATGTGGGGAGCTCCTGTGGGAGCTGTGAACTCATCCCTCTGACCTGCTCAGCCTGAGACCTCATCTCCATGTTCTGAGCTGTTTCTCTCCCAGGGCTCGGGAGGCTGGCGGGGGTGGAAGTGGCTGGGGGGCTGCAGGGAAGTACAGCCGCACATTTGGAAAATTGGTTAGATTTTTGTGATGCGGTTGATCATTGTGCCGGCTTTTGTAACAGTGTTGTGCCCAGAGAGCTTCCTCTTAGTGGGTGTTGCTTCATGTCCAAAAACCCACTTTGTTTGAAAACAAAAACAAATAATTTTTTAAGTTGTCTGAACTGTCCCCTGTTTGCTTTTGGAGATGAGCTGTTCTGTGGTTCTGTGACAGGCACACTCATCATTGGCTCCTTGGGCTGTTGGTGGGACTGTCCATGACTGTTCCCCAGTTTAAAAAAAAAGCAAATTTTTTTTCAATGCTTTATTTCCAGGATTTGGAGTAGGCAAAGCCTTGTTCTGTGCTCCTCTGCAAGCTTGCTTTGGACACAGGAGTGGCAGTAGCAGAGGCAGAAATCTGATCCTTGTGCCTATCTGTAATACCTAAAAAATTAAAATCTTGTCTTAGATGTTTTACAAAAATAGATTTCATTTGGGGAATATTTTACATTGTCAGTAGCTAAATCAGCCTGTCAAGTCAGCTTCAGTTTCACTGTTAGTTTTCATCTCTACATTTTCTACCCTCAAGAGCACCATGGCACACATCTGCTGGAGAATGCTGAATTGTACCCTGTGCAGTAGCTGGAGAAATTGTGATCAAAGGCTGCATTTCTGTTCTTCTTCAGTTCAAGAAGGAAAAGTTCCCTTTGTTTTGCTTAAGTGTGTTATGTAAAATCCAAAGGGTCGTGATGGTAGAGCTGTCATCAGGCCTGGCACAATGGGAGAAACAACGTCACTGCAACTGAAAATCCCTGTCCATGGCAACATTAGGCTCTGAAACAGAAACCAATGTGTGCTGAAGGTCACGGGAAAGAAAGAAGTAGGTCATGACTGTCAAACATCCTGGACAAGCAGGAGCTGTGTACCTGCCTGTCTAGGCAGGAGTGTTGATAGTGTTTTAAAACACGAACCTAAGGCTGATTGTCTCTGATGCTCTCTGTGTTAGTATATTGGGAAGCTCGTTAGAACATTACAGTGATTCTGTCTCAGATGAGAACAGGATCCATGTCTTCAGTCACCAGAGTCTTGTTGGTGGTGGTCTGAGAGTCGCTTCCACTTCTGCTGCGTTTGAATCTCCCGCGGTTAGCCCAGCAACACCTCCAGGCACGTCACCCTCTCGGCCTCACATGTGAGAGCTGCTGACTCCTGCTGGGCCTCTCCTTTCTCACTCGGGCTTTCCTGCTTTGTGAACCACCTGTCCACCTCAATAGCCTCAAAAAACCCCAGCTCCTGCTCAGCCACAGAGCTTCTCAGTGCCCATGTGGCTGTCTCATCGTTCATGGGCATTCACAAGGCTGAGGAACCCAGCTTGTGCAAGGGTTTGTGATGTCACAAGTGGGTCAGTAGGAGATGGGCCAGTAGAAGGCCCCTGTATTCTTTAGTGATGTCACAAATGGTTTAGTAGGAGATAAGGCAGGAGCAGGGTCTTGGCTATTTAGGGTTTTGTGATGTCACAGACGGATGCACAGGAGATGGGGCAGGAACAGGGACCTGGTTTCTACAGGGGTTTGTTGTGTCACAGCTCCATGAGTAGGAGACAGGGCAGGACTGACAACCTGTTTTCTGCATGGGTCTGTGATGTCACAGTTGGATAATTAGGAGGTGGGGCAGGCTGAGGCCCTTGGGGGAACCAACTTGTACTGGACATTGTGATGTCACAGACGCATGAACAAGTGTTGGTGCAGGAGCAGGCACCTGGCTTTTGCAAGGTTCTGTGATGTCACAGGTGGGTTGATAGGACATGGGGCAAGAGGAGCCCCCCGGCTTGTGCAGGGGGTTGTGATGTCACAAGTGAGTTAGTAAGAGGTGGGAAGGAGAAGTCCCTGACTTTTGCAGGATTTTGTGATGTCAACACAAACAGGGCTGGAGCAGTGACATAGCTTAAGCAGCGGTTTGTGATGTCACAGTTCCATGATTATTACACTGGGCAGGCCAGTGACATGGTTTCTCCTGAGGGTTGTGATGTCACAGATAGATTAGGAGGAGATGAGGCAGGAGAGTTCTGTTGGATTTTGGGGCTTTTGTGATGTCACATGTGGATGTGTAGGAGACGAGCAAGGAGCAGGATTTGGCTTGTGCAGGGTTTTGAGATGTCACAGCTGAGGAGGATGGGGCAGGAGCAGGCACCTCGTTTGTCCATGCATCAGTGATGTGACAGGTGGCTAAGTATGAGATAGGGCAGGATCAGGCCCCTGGGTTCTGTAGGGCTTTGGGATGTCTCAGCTCCATATGTTGGAGATGACGTAGGAGCACGGAGCTGGCTTGTGAAAGGGTTTGTGATGTCCCAGGCAGAGAGGTATGAGATGGGGCAGGAGCGTGTCCATGGTTAGTCTGGAGCATAGTGATGTCACAGATAGATGAGTAGGAGCTGTGGCAGGAACAGGCTCCTTGACTGTGCAGGACTTTGTGATGTCACAGGTGGATAAGTAGGAGTTGGAGCATGAGCAGTATTCAGGTTGTGCAGGTTTTTTTGATGTAACAAGTGGAGGAATAAGAGATGGGTCAGGAGAAGGCACCTGGGTTCTTTTGGGGTTTCTGATGTCACAGCTCCATGAGTAGGACATAAGTTAAGGACCTGTTTTGTCCAGGTTTATTTAATGTCACAGGAGGATGAGTAGAAGCTGAGCAAGGACCAGGACTCAGCCCGTGCAGAGATTTTTGATGACACACCTGAGCAGGACATGTGGCAGGAGCAGGGACCTGGCTTGTGCAAGGATTTGTGATGGCACATCTCCTTGAGTAGCAGTTGGGGCTGGAAACTGCATTTCTCAGGGCTTTGTGATGTTCAGAGGTACATTCATAGTAGATGGAGCAGGAGGAGCCCCCTGGCTGGTGAATGCATTTGTGATGTCACAGCTGGATGAGTAGCAGATGGGAAGAAGCAGATCCCAACTTCTGCAGGGGTTTGTGATGTCACATCTCCATGAGTACGTGATGGGTCAGGGACCTGTTTTGTGTAGATCTTTGTGATGTCTCAGGTGAATGAGTAGAAGTTGGGGCAGGGAACTGACTTTGCCAGGTGGATTGAGAGCAGATGCAGCAGAAGGAGCTCCCTAACTGGTCCAGGGATTTCATATGTCCCAGGTAGATGAGCAGTAAGTGGAGCAGGAACAGGGTCCTGGTTAATGTGGGGGATTGTGACATCACAGAGAGAAGAGTAGGAGATGGGGCAGGAGCAGGGACCTGGGTTCTGTAGGGCTTTTGTGATATCACAGCTCCATATGTAGGAGATAGGATAGGAGCATGGCCCTAGCTTGTGTAGGATTTTTTGATGTCACAGGCGGATAAGTCTGAGATGGGACAGAAGCAGGTCTGTGGATATTCTGGAGCAGTGTGACATCACAGATAGATGAGTAGGAGATGGGGCAGAAGCAGGGACCTGGTTTGTGAAGGGGTTTTTGATGTCACAGGTGTGACATGAGGAGAGGAGAAAACTCACGGGGTGTGGGGGGGGCTAAAAAATCTGTCAATGTGAATCCAGAGGCTTTGGGATGCACAGGGATCTCTGCAGCAGCAAAGCAAATCTCTGAAGGATGTCAGCTTTTGTTTGGATTGATTTTGATGATATGCCAAAGGCAATGGGGTATCCTGACATGTTAGCAATAGCTGATCAGCTGTCAGCATGGGTGGAAACTTTACTGACACAGAAAAATATTTGAAAGCAGTAGGAAAGACACTGTTGAAAGAGATAATTCCAAGGTACGGAGTTCCTGAAGTTTTCGACTCAGAGAGGGGAAGTCATTTTACCACTGTCATTCTAATTCAGATTTATCTCTCTTTTGGGATTCAGAATCAGCTCCATACTCCACATCACCCTGAATCCTCAGGGCAAGTGGAGAGAATGAATAGAACGCTGAAGGAGAAATTAGTGCAGGTTTGTAAAGAGAGTGGCTTCGAATGGCCTGATGCTTTGAATTTAGTCTGATGGGATATTAGGAATACTCCAAGACAGCCTGTTGGGGTTTCACCGGCTGAAGTCTTGTTTGGGAGAGTATTTGCTGTTCCAGGCTCTTCTGTTCCTTCAAAAACCAGACTCTGAGATGGAGATGAACAGGTCACATAATAGCTTTTGTATTTACAAAACTCTTTCTTCCATATGTGTAATCATGTTTATTAGTATCAGGGAATAAGTCCCGAAATTCAAGTTCATGACATCAAAGCGGGAGACAAAGTGTTTATTAAGAATTTCAAGAGAAAAGATTTGAACCCAAATGGGAAGGGCCTTCTACAGTTTTACTGACAGCTTTTTATGCTATGAAGGTGTCTGCAAAAGAAACGTGGATCCATCATTCACATGTACGCAGAGAAGAGTCGTGGGCTGTTGTAAGCTATTAATTCTTTCTGTATCTGTCTGTATTCTGTCGGTGAGTGCCATCTGCTGGACAAAGGTTCAATCGCTCTATCAAGATGCCCATACCAATGGAACTGTTACTGTAGATAGTGACAGCTCTTGGCGACTTTTGGGCAAAATTCCAGGCTGTCAAACATAGACTGGACAGGCCATTTTTTCATCTAGTTGTCCAAAGGCTGCCTGAGAGACCCTGTTTATCTGCCTTATAACTCTCTCAAAATCTGCGCAAATGTTTGGAGTAGATTTGACGATCCATAGGATGGTTGGACCCGTGGCTCATGCTTCTCTAAACGGGACGGGAATTATGGCTTTCCAGAATCTGTTTCTTCATGTCACATTCAAGTATATGGAGAATTGCGACATGGTGTTATAATCATCAGGTGTGGGGTATATATGGTGATGGAGATTGGTGCTGTCATAGATACAATCATTTCACTTTCCCATTTAGGATTATAATTCATCAATGGGGAAACCCTTTTGATAAAGGACATGGTTTGAAATTCTTCCAAGGAAAGGAACCTATGTCTTATCATAGTGTGAATTCTCTTGTGATTTCAAAACAGCTTGTGAGAAAGCCTAGGGATGTTTACCAAGAAGATGAGGAAAATGCCTAGATGAATAATGTGCATGTGTCATTAATGATATCCTTTACGAAGAACTTAAGTTTAAGTGCATGTTGGGATTTTTGGAGCTTTACCAAGAACAGGAGAAAAGGATTGCAACTGGTAGAACTCCGGATTCCAAAACCAGCAAATTGGAAAAAATATTGGTATAACAGCACATTTTCTAAGGTTTATGAAGAGCAAATTTGGAAAATTAAATTGACAACACTTGAGGCCTATTCAAATGTCCATTGTGTTCAATGATGTTATCCTCCCAGGACTCGTAATCAATATTTATGTAAACACCATACTTTTGTAGGAAAT
>JANVCC010004871.1:10704-20763 GCA_025345505.1 Todiramphus chloris collaris | reverse complement strand
AGAGGCAGTCCTCTTCGCCATAACCCGTCGCTTCGCAGATCTGGCGTGCGGCGGCCAGCGCATAGCCCTGCGGCATCAGCGCCCCCTTGGACGGACCTGTGGTGCCGGACGTGAACATGATCGCATAGGGGTCCTGCGCCGAGACCTCGGTCTCGGGCGGTCGGTCCGTGCCAGCCATCAGCTCTTCCAGGGACACCGCGCCGGCCGGCAGCGGGCCGCTGCGGACCACGGTCTTTAACGGCCAAGCGAGATCGCCGCGCACCGCATCGATGGCCGGCAGGTGAGGCCCCCCGAAGACACAAGGCGGGCCTTCGAAATCCGCAGCATATGGGCGAGCACTGCCCCGCGCTGGGCGGTGTTGAGCGGCACCTCGATGGCACCGAGGCGCGAAAGACCGAACCACAGCGCCAGATACTCGACGCAGTTGTCGAGCATCAGCGCCACCCGGTCACCCTTGCCGACGCCGAGCCCGGCAAGCCCGGCAGCGGCGCGTTCGCTCATCTCGTGAAGGTCGACGAAGCTCAGGGTCTGCCCGCCGAAGGTCAGGAACGGGCGCTGCCCGAAGCGGATGGCCTGCCGCCTCAGCAGGCCATGAATGGTCGTGTCGTTCATGTTTCTTATCCCTTCAGCGGCCAATCAAGCCGCCGCGCCATCCCACGGGCCGTAGTAACGAAGGATCTCCGCCGGGGGTGAAAGCTTCGACCAGTCGGCGACGAATTCGGCATAGGGCTTGGCGCGCGCCAGCCGTTTGCGCCGGACCTCGGCGCGGCGTGCCTCGGTGGCGGCGGCATCGGCAAGGCCGGTATGGCCGTCAATCTCCACCGCGTAGATGTCGCGCGCAGCCTCGGCCGATGTCCGGCCAGTGCCGACGTCACGCGCGACCGCATCCGGATTACGCTGAAGGGGATCGCCATATCCTGCACCGCCTGAAACCGGCACATAGACCGTGTCTCCGCCGTGATAGAGGGCGGGCGCGTGCGCTAGGCTCAGATAGCTTCGCTCCCCCTCTTCGGGCGTGCCTGCAGCGGAATACAGCTCGGCCATGTTGTGCGGCAGCGCAGCCCCCGATGCCATGAGGGTGTCGAGGTTCGAGCCGCGCACGGTCTGTACGAAGGCCGGCGGCGCGGCGCGACCGCCGAAGACGCCAAGCGTCGAGGGGAAGTGCGAGCCGAAGCCCATGGAGCCGAGCGCAACCATGGGGACACCATGCACTTTCAGTCCCATTCCGACGCCCGAGCCGCCGCGATACTTGCCGTGTCCATAGGAATTGTTGAAGAAGTTGCGGAACGTGTAGAGGAACGGCCTTTCAGCCTCCGTGGTCTCGACGTCGCCGCAGTCGCTCATCGTCGCGAAGAAGGCACCGGCGACATCGACGCCGTCCATTCCCGGGCGCCCGCCGGCACCCGTCGCATTGATTTCGGGCGTGATGTCGGCCATCGGTTCGCCCCACTGGTTGAAACCGCCGAAGACGGTGACGGCGAAACCGGTATACCAGGCGCCGACGGCACGGCTCGGATCGGTCGCATAGGTGAGCTTGGCGCCGGCCATGAACATGCCCTGGCTGAAGGCCACCATGGTCGCCGGCGCATAGGATACCGGCACATCTCCCTTGGCATTGACGAAGCTGTCTTGCGGGAACTCCCAGTCGATCGCCTCGAGAAGCCCGTTATTGGCGGGTAGGTCGGGAAAGAGCCAGCCGCAGGCATAGACCATCGCCATGCCGAGAAGGCCCTGGAAGTAGCAGTTCATCGGCCTGTCCGGCAGCAGAGGCGACGAGCCGTTGAGGATCAGCTTGATCCGCTCGTTTTTCTTCTCGATGGTCAGGTTGATCTTCAGAAGGGCCGCCTCGGGACCCGTGGTGTCGATGAAGCGCGGCTGGCGATAGATGCCGTCATTGAGGCTTGCAACCTTCTGGCGGGCCGCCTCCCCGGTCTGCTTGAGGATGCGGCGAAGTCCGCCGACGAGAAAATCGGTGCCGATTTCGGCGACATATTCATGGACGCGGCGCTCGGCGATGCGGGCGGCGGCCAGGCGGGCCTTGATGTCGAGCACCATGGTGCGCGGATCTCGGGTCGAGGTCGCGAGAAGGCCGAGCAGGTCTTCCTTCAGCGCGAAGTTCTCGCCGATCTTGATCGGCGGGCACATCAGCCCCTCGTCATACCGGGACTTCGCCCCGTTCACCATGCCGCCGGGCTCGGAGCCGCCGCACTCACCGGTGTGGACGGCCGCTCCAATGAAGGCGACGAGTTTTCCGTCGGAAAAGACCGGGATGCACAGGCCCATATCGGCATTGTGCACACCGCCGTAGAACGGGTCATTGTAGAAGAACGCATCGCCTTCCTTCAGCCCGACGGTGGGATCATTGGCCAGGTGCTTGACCAGATACTTGACCGGCAACTGGCTGAGCACGGCATGATGGTAGATGCCGGTGGCGCACACCGCGAGGTCCCCTTGCGCGGTGTAGATGCCGAACGCCACGTCGCCCCAGCGCATGGCGGTGGAGGCGCCGAGCTTCATCGTCGTCTCCTTTCCCTCCAGGGCGATCATATGCATCTTGTGCGTGAAGATCTCATATTCCAGCTCGTTGAGCCCCTGCATGGCCCGGCTTTCCCATTCGGTGGGGGGTTCCGGGCGCAGGCGCTGCACGACTTCATGGTCGCGGCTGTAGCGGATCGAGGTCAGTGCATTCATGGTTTCCTCCTCTGGGAGCTGCGGTCCCCTCCAGGACCGGCGCCCGCACGCCTTCAGGCGGCGCTGATAATGCCGTTGCGCAGGTTGTTCATGCGGTAGGTCCAGCCCGGCTCGATCACGTAAGTGGTGTCGGGCGTTTCGATGATGGCCGGCCCCGGAACAGTCGCGCCCGGGCGGAGCTTGGTCCAGTCATGCACCGGCGTATCGGTCATGCCCATCGACGGATCGAAGCACGCCTTGCGGATGGCCCCGGCCTGCGCCTCGTAGGGACTGTCGTCGGCTACGCTTGCAAGCCGCCGAGGTTCCTGCTGGATACGCGTGGTGACAAAGACTGCCTCGATGGCGATGCCGCCTGAGGGGAATGCC
Source organism: Todiramphus chloris collaris (assembly GCA_025345505.1). Taxonomy (NCBI): domain Eukaryota; kingdom Metazoa; phylum Chordata; class Aves; order Coraciiformes; family Alcedinidae; genus Todiramphus; species Todiramphus chloris. The sequence continues at coordinate 17,706 of JANVCC010004871.1, read as the reverse complement.
GCTTCCGGAGAATAGATCTGCGCATACTGCTCCTCGAACTGCCGGCAGAGTTCGCGGAAATCATCCGCTCCACCGAAATTCAACACCGGCGAGGTGACGCGCGTCAGGTGATACTGCGAGCCGTATCGCATGTCGAATTCCAGCGTGAATTCGATGCGATCGGGATCGAAGCCCTCGAGCTTCAGGTCGCGGGTCGCCCGGTCGGTCAGGTCAGCGACGAGCGCGTTCAGCCCGGACGGATCGCCGAGGTAGGACTGCTCCATGAAGTTGAACAGGCGAATGCTGCGGGACTGCTCCCAGACCTGGCGGATCTCGATGCTGGATGCGCCGAAGGCGCCGGAAACCGAAGACATCGCCGGAACGATGATCGTCGTGGCTCCGATGTGCCGGGCGAAACCGCAGGCATGGGCGGCGCCCGCGCCACCGCAGGCGAAGACCACGAACTTGCGCGGGTTGTGGCCCTTCAGAGCCACTTCGTTGAACATCTCCTGCCCCATCCGGGCATCGACGATCCGGCGAATACGCCAGGCGGCTTCGAGCACGGAAATGCCCAGCGGATCGGCGATCTTCTCCTTGATGGCGTCGTGGGCAGCATCGGGGTCCACCTGCATCTGCCCGCCGAGATAGTTGTCGGGATTGATGTAGCCGAGAACCATGTCGGCATCGGTCACCGTCGGCAGCGTTCCGCCCTGGTCGTAGCAGGCCGGCCCGGGGATCGAGCCGGCCGATTGCGGCCCGACCTCGAGCCGCCCGCCCATGGCCTCGTTGATCCAGGCGATCGAGCCGCCACCGGCGCCGATCGACTTGACCTCGATGGCGGGAATATTGGTCCGCCAGCGGTCGATCACGGGGATGAAGTCCTGGGCACGCAGGACGCCGCCGGCCAGAACGCCGATGTCGAAGGATGTTCCGCCCATGTCGGCGAAAACGATGTCGCGATGCCCTTCCTGGGCGCCGATCAGGGCCGCACCGTACATGCCGGCCACCGGGCCAGCATTGTGGGTGAGGACGGCCCGGGTGCGAGAGACCTTCTTGCTCCCCCCGGTATTGTGGACCAGGATCAGCGGACGGCGGTAGTTGGCCTTGCGCAGATTATGCGTCAGGTCACCCAGTTCCTGCATCATCACGCCGTGGATATAGGCGTTGACGAGCGCGGTCATGGTGCGGGTGTATTCGCCGGCCTTCGGCGAGACCTCCGAGGCGAGCGTCACCGGCATCGAGCCTAGGAACTCTTCGGGATATTCCTCCTCGATGATGCGGCGCACCTCCTCTTCGTGGGCACGATTGAGGAAGGACCACATCAGGCTGACGACGATGCCCTGCGCACCGCGGTCGACCAGCTGTTGCAGCTTCTCACGCAACTCGTCGGGATCGAGCGGGCGCACGACCTTGCCGTGGCAATCCATGCGCTCCGACAGGCCGACGACCATCTCCGGCGGCACCAGCGGTTCCGGCTTGCTGATCGTCGCCATGTCGCGGATCTCATGCAGCGCCATGCCATCGGCCCAGCTGCGGCTTCGCCCGATAAAGATCGTGTCTTCAAACCCGGCGGTGGTGATCAGGCCGAGCCGCGGGCCCTTGCGTTCGATCAGCGCGTTGGTGCCGATGGTCGTCGAATAGCGCAGCGCCTCGACATTCCCCAGGAAGTCATCCTGCGAGAGACCGGCCCGCTTTCCCAGTTCGCGCAGACCACGGATGAGGCCCACGGACAGATCGTAATGGGTGGTGGGCGATTTTGCGGTGATCAGCGAGCCGCTTTCCGAAATCGCGCAGAGATCGGTGAACGTGCCGCCGATGTCGATACCAACATCGAATTTCATGACTTCCTCCCAGTCCGGAAACACGCCTCAGACGCTTTCCGCAATTTGCGCTACCGCCTCCCGGCAGCGATTAGGTTCGATCTCGTCGCCAAGCGGCGTGACACAGCAGACGACCAATGGCAGTTGGGCGGCCCGCGCCCTGGCCAATGCCGAAGCCACAGCGCCGGCAAAGCTTGCGACATCCGTCCAGTCAGCACCGACGGCGAGCGCACAGCGCCCCTCCGCCATACCGGCTTCCGCCGCAAAGGACAGATCCGGCATCGCCTCCTCCGACATGCCGGGCATTGCCGGCTTCATGCCCTTGAGGATGTCGTAGTGCTCTGCCAGGCGCCGAAGCGCCCCGTAGAGCCGCGCAAGCACGCGGCTTTCGGCTTGCGACGTCGTCGGCTCGGGCTCGGCAAGGACAATGATGTCCGGGCGGAGCTGGGCCAGCGCCTCGAATTCCGCAATCACGACGGGCTTGACCAGCTTCAGCGCCTCGTCCAGCTCACCGCCGAGCACCAGCGCCCTTGCCAGCGGTCCGCGGATCTCGACGACGCACCCCATCTGCAGGCGTGCGGCGGCCGCAATCGCCCTTTCGACGGCGTCGCGATGGGTCAGCGCATCCAGATCGGGAGCGTCCGCAGGTCCGAAGGACGGCACCCAGATCGCGTCGGCGCCGAGATAGCGCGCGGCCGCAACGCAGGCATCCGCAAGTTTCTGCGCATCGCACCAGACAAGACCGGTGAGCTGCGCATCGACCCTCGCACCGAGCCCGACGGCTGACGGCAGCAGGATGGGCCGGCTCCAGCTTCGACCCTGGCGCAGGGCATCGATGGCCAGGCGACCGCTCATGACCGTCCGCCCTCGGACGGGTGGCGCGCCTTCAGCGCGTCGATATCCAGTTCGATGTCATGGGTGAGCGGATGCCCCGGCGGGAGATATTCGTTCTCAAGCACCGTGCCGCAGGCCGGGCAGTAGAATTCGACCAGACGGCAGAAGTCGGCATGCGGCGTGAAGCTCAGCGCCTGCCCTTCGACCAGCGGCGGGTGGGCCTCATCCATCGGAACCTCTGCAACCAGGCATCCGGTCTTGTAGTTCGTCCGGGCCGGGGCCAGGCGGTGGTTGCAGGCGACACAGCACCATTCTTCGGTAGACAGGTCGATCGAGAGGTTTTCGGTGATACGAACGGTCATGCCTGAGCCCTCGTCAGCATAAGATTGGCGAAACGGTCAATGGCGGCATTCCAGCCGGGAGCAACCCAGACAGTGGTCTTGCTGCTTTCAAGAAGCGCCGGACCGGAAAGGCCGTGACCCGGCTGCATCTTCTCCAGGTCAAGGACGGGAACCTCGACAGGGGGAGCACCGCTCGCTGCGAAGACCTGCCGGCGGCCGGTTTCGGCAACGGCGACGCCCTCGCCGGTCAGGGGCTTTTCTTCGAAACGGAAATGCGGAACCGGGGCAGAGACGAAGAGACCGGCGGAAGCGACCTGCACGGCGGCGGGTGCCTCGGAGCGAATGATCTGTTGAAGCGATCGCTGCGCTGTCTCGGCAAGGGGTTCGGCCACCTCGACCGAATGATGGCTTTCCGAGCCGTCGGCACCCAGCAGGATCACGTCCAGACGCCACGACAGTTCCTTGAGGTCGAACCCTTCGCCGCGCATGTCGCGAAGGCCGGCGGCCTCCATTTCGCTCGTCAGCCGGGCGACGAGCTCCGGCAGCTTTGCGTCGCCGGCAGACAGGCCAACAGCCCGCATATATCCATGACCCACATCCATCAACGACGAAGAGAATGCCGAAAAGACCGCAGAGAACGGCGTGATGGCGATGCGGCGGATTCCGGCCGCTTCAGCCACCTTGCAGGCGTGAAGCGGGCCTGCACCACCATAGACGGTCAGGAGCGGGTCGCCATTCCTCGAAACCGCGCGCAGTTCGGCAACCGCGGCGCCGATTTCCTGTTCAACCCGTTCCACAACAGCGAGTGCTGCGGCTTCGACGCTGATGCCGAGAGGCTCGGCAATCGAACGCTGGATGGCGGAACGCGCCTTTTCGGCATCGAGCTTGCGAGCTCCCCCAAGGAAATTGGCGGGGTCAATCCGGCCGAGCACCAGGTTCGCATCCGTCACTGTCGGCTCGCTGCCACCAAGACCGAAACAGGCCGGTCCCGGCATGGCCCCGGCGGATCTCGGGCCGACGAAGAGCACGCCATTGCTGACGCCCGCGATCGAGCCGCCCCCGGCGCCGAGCGCCTCGACCTCGTTCATGGGCACGTTCGTGCGGTAACCTTCGATCTGCGGCCGCAAGCCGATCTTGATCCGTCCGTCGCTCACGAGACCGATATCGAACGAGGTGCCGCCCATATCCGCAGAGATGACATCCGTTTCGCCGTAGAGAGCACCGACGGCGCGCGCGCCGACCAGCCCGGCGGCTGGGCCGGAATTATAGGTGCTGATGGCCCGGGTCTTGGCGACGCGGGCAACGGCGCCGTCATTGTGGCCGATCAGGAAGGGACCGCGGTAACGCAGCGCTCGAAGCTCCTGTTCGGCCTTGTAAAGGAGGCGCGCCAGGCGGCTGTGGGAATAGGCGGATACAATCGTGCTGTTGATCCGCTCCTGATAACCGTCGCGCACGGTCACGTCGCAGGACAGGAAGACCGGGATCGATCCGAGAAAGTCGCGGGGATATTCCCGCTTGACGACCTGGCGGACCGCATGCTCGCGCGCCGGATCGCTTTCGCTGCCGTCGAGTGCCACGACCAGGCACTGGGCGCCAGCATCGATCAGGCCCTGCGCCTTGTCGAGCACTTGCTGCGGCGAAAGGCCATCATCGATTTCGACCACCATGTCGGCATCGATGATGCCGGCATGACCCTCTGTCTTCAAAGGTGCGAGCGCCCGTCCGCCAATTGACACGATCAGGCCGATCTTGGCGCCATTGCGCTCGATCAGGGCATTGGTGCCAACCGTGCTGGCAAAACGGACCACAGCGGTCTGCTCGAGAAATCTCTCGACCGAGACACCCACCGCTGCAGCCCCCGCCTTGATGCAGTTGAGGAAGCATTCCGTCAGATCATGGGGCGTCGTCGGGGTCTTGACGGCGCGGGCAATGCCCGGCCCCGCAACGAAGCCGTCGGTGAAGGTTCCCCCGGTATCAATATCGATTGTGTAGGCCATATATCCTCCCTTCGGAGCGACCGGCCTGCCGCTCCGTTCCTCCCGCCCCAAAGACGGACTCAGTCTGCTGTCAGGTGCGGCAGGCGCCGCGCATGATGAAGTCGACGATTTCCTGGTGGACCGCCTCTTCGGACAGCGGCCCGTCCGGTCGATACCAGCGGAGATGCCAGTTGATCACGCCGAGCAGGTTGAAGGCGGTGACACGCACATGGTCGGAATTGAGCCCGCCCTCCGCGCTCAGCCGCCCCAACACCTCCGAATAGATCCCCAGAACGTCGCGCTGGATCTCGGCCGTGGCCTTGCCCACGTCCTCGGCAAGCTCCGTCGTCTGGGCAAGGAGCATCAGCAGTTCGCGCCGATATTCGGCCGCCATCGCGAGGTGGGCACGCACCAGCGCCTCCAGCTGGGCACGCGGTGTCTCGGCCAAGTCTGCCGCTGCACGCAACCGATCCGGGAGCATCCGCACCGAACGGTCAAGAATTTCGCGCCACAGGCCGTCCTTGTTGCCGAAGTGATAGTAGATGTTGGACAGGCTGACGCCATGCACCTTGGCGATGTCGCGGATCGATGTCCCGCTATAGCCCTTCTCGGAGAACATGCCGACTGCCGTCGACAAAAGGTTCTCCCGGACGTCGCCCGAGCCGTCCACCGGATCGCCACCGCGGCCTTCAGATACTTCCATGCAGGTCTCCTCCCGCTCGATACTTATCGAACGTTCGTTCTATAACCCCACACTCGCGTCAATGTCAATGTGTCCCCATGACCAATTGTGCGATTGATGTGTTTTCCGGGACCATCCAACCCATCGAAGAATGGCACGGCTCCAAAAAAGGAGAGCCCGCTCGCAGCTGATGCCGCGCGAGCGAGCCCCATCGCAAAAACATTGCTGATCACGTCAGCAGGAAAGCCGGCCGACATCAGACAAACCCTGATGCCGCGGGCGCAGGCGCGCGCGCCTACGTGACGGTCATCATCAACGGACGACCCAGCCATTGCTGGCCCCGTGCCCTTTTGCGGGGCACGGGCCACGAGATCAGCCGGCCGCCAGGAACCAGGAACGACGCGCCTGCGTCAGGCCCGCGGCATAGATGCTAAAGGCAATGACGGCGGTTGCCGGGGCTGAGAACTCAGCATAATCGCCCCCCCAGACATGGAGCCAGATGCCGATGGCTGCAGCGACGAACCAGGCAGCGATGCCGAGGGGGTTGAAGGCGGGCACATGGCTGGAACGGTATTCGATCGTGCCGCCGACCAGCGCACTATATCGGTCGATCAGGATATGCGCCATGGCGACCGCCACCCAGGCGACGACGAAGATGCCCTGGTAGGCGAGCGCCGACAGAAGATAGGCGAAGACATCCGCGAGCATCAGCACATACACGATCGCGCCGACCGCGATTGCCCAGCCAATCCGCCCGAAGGGCAGTTTGCCGAAGAGCTGCACGAGCGCCTCCAGATTGACCGCTGCCAAATAGTAGTTGGCCGTGTTGATCCGGGTCTGCGTGACCCAGACGAACAGCAGGCCCCAGATCCCCATGAGCTTCAGCAGCGCCAGGAGCACGCTGACTTCCGAAAGGGCGCCGAGATCCGGCACGGTGCCGATCATGAACATGCCAAAGAGCCCGCTCACCAGGAAGGCCATGACATAGAAGGGCATGCCGAAGTTGAACCAGGCGTGATAGCCCGCATCCTCCTGCCGGCCGAAGCGGGCATAGTCGAAGGTGAACATCATCAGGACCCAGACGCCCATATAGTAGACGAAGCACGACCACCAGCCACCGGCCGGAGCACCGGTTTCCGGCCCGAGGTTCAGCCACTTGTCGCTATAGCCGTATTCGCCGACGGCGAGGACGACCGCCACGACGAGACCGAGGATGTAGAACGGCAACAGCACGCCGTTGAACTTGTCGAGCCAGGTCTGGATGCTGCCAAAGATCAGCGGCACGCTGTAGAGGACGACGATCAGCGCCGCGATGGGATAGGAAATCGACGGCAGGATCGTGGTGATGCCGACGGCGATCACCGAACCCT
>JANVCC010004871.1:0-10604 GCA_025345505.1 Todiramphus chloris collaris | reverse complement strand
GTCAACGCCCCCCGCGGCATGCGCGCCTGTGGCGGTACCGCCACATTGGAGAAGTCAGAAGTCTCGGCCTCTACGGCCGATAGGTTGCCTGCCATTGTTTTCCCCTCTTCGTTGCAGGTGGCTGCCCCGCCCGTTGGCGGGGCCAGCCGTCAGTCTTCCCGTGTCAGCAGATAGCTGCCGCTTTCATGCAGAATGCTCGTCCAGCCGGGCTCGATGACGATGGTCGTCGTCACCTCCTCGATGATGGCCGGTCCCGTGACGCGGGCGCCGGCGCCGAGCTTGGCCCCCGCATAGATCGGCGTTAAGACCGGCTTGCCCGACTGGTCGAAGATCGCGTCGCGGTGGCCCTTCAGCGCCGCGCTGGCATCACCGCCAGCCGGAAGCTTCGGCGGGCGGACCTTCTCGATACGGCCATAGAGGGTGGATTCCAGGTTCACCACCTCGACAGCGCTGTGGCGCTCGGAATAGGTGTAGAGTTCCTCGTGTCGGGCATGGAACGCGTCCTTGACCTTCTCGATCGTGGTTTCGTTGATCGGGAAGGTGCCGATATCCACGGTGCACTCATGCACCTGGCCGACATAGCGCATGTCGATCGAGCGCTTGATGTCGATGGCATCAGCGGCAAAGCCGTCCGCCTCCAGATGCGCAACGCCCTTTGCTTCGATCTCTTCGAACAGGCTGTCGATGCGCTCATAGGCCGCCGCATTGTCGAGGCGCACGGGCGCGGGCGCCATGTAGTTATACTTCACGTCGGAAATGATCTGCCCGAAGGCGCAAAGGCCCGAGGCGAGCTTGGGCAGGATGATCGTATCGATACCCATCTCCCGCGCCAGCGCCGTGATGTGTGCCGCGGTCGCGCCCCCTGCGCCGACCAGCACGAAATCGCGCGGATCGTAGCCGCGCTCGACCGAGACGCGGCGGATGCCGTTGACCATCGAATTGTTGACGATAGCGAACATGCCATAGGCCGCCTGCTCCACGGAAATGCCGAGCGGGCCCGCGACCTTCGCCACCGCGGCGCGCGCCTTCTCGACGTCGAGCGGCAGCTTGCCGCCGAGAAGCCCTTGGGGGTTGAGATAGCCGAGCACGAGGTTTGCGTCCGACGTGGTCGGCTCGGTGCCGCCGCGGCCGTAGCAGGCCGGGCCCGGCTCGGAGCCGGCCGATTGCGGGCCGACCTGCAGGAGACCGAGCGGATCGATCCAGCCGATCGAGCCGCCGCCCGCGCCCAGCGTCTCGACCTGGATCATCGGAACGCCGATGCGGTAGCGCAGGAAGTCGATATTCTTGTTGAGGTTGGTCTGGCCGTTGCGGGTGAGCGTAATGTCGAAGGACGTGCCGCCCATGTCGACGGTGATGACGTTCTTGTGGTCGAAAGGCGCGCCAGCATAGAGACCCGCCTGCGGCGCTGACGCCGGACCGGAATTGATGGCGTAGACCGAGCGGTCGGTCATGACCTGACCCACGGCAAGCCCGCCGTTCGACTGGAAATAGCGCACCGGCTGCTTGGCCCCGAGCTGTCGGAAATAGGCGTCGACCGCCATGACATAGCGACGCATGACGGGGGCGAGATAGGCGTTCGTCACCGCGGTGGAGGTGCGGGTATATTCGCGCACCTGCGGGTAGAGTTCGACGCCGACGGTCAGGATTGCCTCCGGCATCATCTCGCGTACGATTTCGGCCGCGCGCCGCTCGTGGCTTGGATCGAGCACCGACCAGACGAAGGAGATGGCGACGGTCTCGACGCCTTCCTTCAGGAAGAGCCTGCAGGCCTCGCGCACGTCCTCCTCGTTGAGCGGCGTGCGCACCGAGCCGTCCGACAGGATGCGCTCGCGCACGCCGCGCCTGAGATAGCGCGGCACCAGCATGGTTGCAGCCGGATATTCGGGATCGTAGCGGAAGCCGTCCTCCTTGTGACCATTGCGGATCTCGATGGAATCCTCGTGGCCCGCCGTGCAGATCAGGCCCGTCTTGCCACCACGATGCGTGATGAGCGCGTTGAGACCGACCGTGGTGCCGTTGATGCAGAGGTCGCAGTTTGCGATGATGTCCTCGATCGGCCGACCGAGATCGGCGGCGATCAGCCCCAGGCCGTTCTCGATGGCCTTGGTGGGATCGGAGGGCGTGGAAAGCGCCTTGAAGAGCTTGACCTCACCGGTCGCACGGTCGGCGATGACGAAGTCGGTGAAGGTGCCGCCGGCATCGATGCCGAGGCGGTAGGAATGCATGGTCATGTCTGGTTTTCCTTACGCGGTGGCTCTGAGCCGTTCGGTTGCGGCCGTATCGACCTCGAGGGTCTGCGGGTTCGCGATCACGACGCCATAGTCGAGGCGGGCGCCCTCGATGGAGACGAGGCCGTTGCGCACGTCCCAGACCACCTTCTCGACCGGCCGCTCGAACGGATTGCCGTAGCCGCCGCCACCCGGATTGAGGTTGGTGATCGTCTGGCCAGGCTTGATGGTCTCGATGATGTTCTTCCGCTCGACCTCGACCTTGCCGTCGCGGCGCAGCTCCACCCGGCCGACCTTGGTGTCGACCATCGCAGACTTGGCGCCCGCCGCCCCCATGGCCGGGATGCGCCGGCCCTCGCCGAAGCCGATGCAAAGGATGTCGCCATTGAGCGGCTCGACCTCCCAGGCCGTGCCCGAGCCGCCGCGGAACTTGCCGGCGCCGCCCGAGTCGGTCATCAGCGCATAGCGGTGGATGACGATGGGATAGGAATATTCGAGCAGCTCGACATCGCCCGAGGTCAGCGCCCCGAAGCAGCATTCCGGGCCAACCGCGTGCCAACCGTCCTGCTTGGGTGTTGCCCCGCCTCCGGAAATAACGGTGGCGAGCACCATGGTCACGAATTCCTCGTTGTTGCGGGCGTCACGGCCGGCAATGTTGAGGCCGTTGGCATGGCCCCAGGAAGCCGAAACCTTGGAGGGCATCGCCTTCTCGAAGGCCAGGCGCACGGCGTCCGTCAGGGTTTCCATGGGCGTCGTCGTGCAGTTCATGTGCGGGGCCGGCTCCTGTGCGTTGCACAGCGTGCCCTTCGGGCCGAAGTCGAGGCTGACGCAGCGATAGAGCCCTTCATTGTAGGGTGGCGGCAAAGCCGCAAACATCATCAGCCCGAGATAGACGCCGGAATGGGAATTTCCTTCGTAGGAGTTGATGAAATAGGGCACCTGCGGCGGGCTATCGATCGCGATATGGCAGCTGTCTCCGGTGATGGTCACCGTCGCCTTGATCTCGAAATCGCCGAAGCCGTGGCCTGCATCCTCGAGGATGGCGGAGCCTTCATAGGTGCCGTCCGGCACGGTGGCGATCAGCGCCCGCATGTGGCGGTCGGCCATATCGAGCAGCGTGTCGACGCAGGCGTCCACTTCGGCCTTGCCGTACTTGTCGAGCATGGCGATGAGGTTGCGCTCCCCCACCTGGCAGGCGCCGATGAGCGCACGGAAGTCACCCTCCTGGTCGCGGCGAGCCCGCATGTTGGTGAGGATCATGTTGAGCACGTCATGGCGCGGCTTGCCGCGGTCCCAGATCTTGACGGGCGGGATGCGCAGGCACTCGGCGTAGATCTCCGTGGCGTTCGGGTTGTACCCGGCCGGGACCGGACCGCCAATGTCGGTGAGATGCCCCTTGCAGACGGTCCAGTAGACCAGCTCGCCCTTGTAGAAGACCGGCTTGTACATGCAGGTGTCGATGGCATGGCTGCCGCCAAAGGCCGGGTCGTTGTGCAGGAAGAGATCGCCTTCATGGATGTCGTCACCGAAGAAGGCGGCAACCGCCTTCATTGCTGGGATGAGCGAGCCGAGATGGATCGGGATGTCCTGGCCCTGCAGGATCATCTCCGGCCGGGCGTTGAAGAGCGCCGTCGAATAGTCGTGCGCCAGGTTGAAGACCGACGAGCGCGCCGTCTTTTCGAGCGCAAGCGTCATTTCGCGCTGGGTCGTCTCGAGCATGCCCCGCACGACCGAGAGCGTGATCGGGTCTACTTTTGCAGTCTGGGTATGAAGCATCGTGTTCACGCTGGTTGAGGGCGAGAACCGACGGCCTGGAAACCGGTCGTCTAGCTGAAATGTCTGTTCCCCGGCAGCCGGTATCTGTCGCACCGTTGAAGCCAGGATCAATCTAGGCAGAGATTTCTGCCTGCGTCTTTGCAGGCAGGGAACAACGATTTGCGCGCCGACGCATAAGCTGCCATTTTCATTGCCTGGCAGAAATCCTGTGCGTACCTTCGATCCCAAGAGGACGAGCCCGCATGAAGACGAGCATCACGACAGGCGCGACGCGCGCGCCGGACCGCAGCCGCCACTGGCACGAGGCCATCGCGTCGGCCTATTTTCCGCTCGACCTTCGCTTCCGCGAAGCCGACCGTTTTTCCGGCGACCTGACCACCTGGCGGTTCGGCGATGTGTCCATCTCCCGCCTCACCTCAGATTCGCTTCAATATCTGCGCCTGCCCCACCATTTCCGCGGGGCCAGGGAGGAGGAGTTCCTCGTGACCGTGCCGGCAAAGGCAGAAGTGTACTTTTCCCAGAGCGGTCGCGACGTCAAATGCCGACCGGGCGGCTTCATTTTGGAGCGCAGCAGTGAGCCCTACCAGTTCAGCCATGCCGAACCGGCCGACATGTGGGTGCTGAAGGTCGATGCGGATGCCTTGACCGGCCGTCTACGGGCGCCAGACAGATTCTGTACTTTGCAGTTCGAGGCAAACAATGGTGCGGGCGGCCTTTTCAACGACATGTTGCAGCTCCTGCCCGCACGTTTCGACGGGATGACACAGGAGGCAAGGGCGACGGTCGGCCGCCAGTTGGTCGATCTGCTCGTGCTGGCGATCAAGGCCGACGACCGTGTGCTCACGTCGGGCAACTCGACCGTTCGCGCCGCGCATCTGGCGCGTATCGAGGCCTATATCCGCACCAACCTTCACGAGTTCGATCTCGGGCCGGAGCGCATCGCACAAGCCTGCGGCATCTCCACGCGTTATCTCCACGAATTGTTTAAGGACACCGATCAGACGGTGAGGGGCTGGATCCGCGACCAGCGGCTGGCCGCCTGTCGGGACGCGCTGGCCGACCCCAACAACAATCAGACCGCCGCGGAGATCGCCTACCGTTGGGGCTTCAGCGACCAGACCCAGTTCTCCCGTGTCTTCAAGGCCCATTTCGGCGTTCCGCCGGGGGAGTTCCGGGAGAAGGCGCGCGGATCTACCGGCGGGGCGAGATAAAGGGCTGCAAACGCGCTCAGGCAATTCGACCACCGGCGGCTTGCGCAACCCGGCCGAAGACATCGCGCTTGCCGTCCAACCCGCAAGGTCACGCACAGGGCAACCGCACCCCTACCCAAGATGGCCGTGCAAGCGGCCTTGCAATGACGATGTCGCGGTCGGCAAGCTCCGCCGTCCATTCCGGCGCAAAGCCGACAACATCTCCCCAATACACCGCTGCTTGAGACATTTCGGCCGGCCGCTGGCACGAGCGGGGTCGCCGGGCGCCCGACGCTCCGGAAGCAATGGTCATTGCTTTGATGCAACCTATCCCTCCGGGCCGATGGAGTTCGCAATCGTCAGATTGTGCTCGAGACCGAGCCAGGGTGGGTTCTCCTGATACATTTCCTGGATCAGCTGCTTGACGAGCTCGATATGCGGGGAGCTGTCGCCGGCACGGTGGCTGAGGATGATCGGAGAGGTGGCCCTGTCACCCGAAAGAAGACGATAGTGAACATCGGATCTCAGCTTGCGGGCTGACGACGGTACGACGCACAGGCCTGCTTCTGCAGCCACGAGGCCAAGGGCTGTCTGGATCTCGCTGACCTCCAGTATCTCCGCCGGACGGACATCGCGGTCGAGCAGGAAATTCAGAACCTGGTCCGCGAAGCTCGGGCGCGGTTCGCGCGGGTAGACGATCAGTTTTTCTCCCGCAAGGGCTTCCGGCGGGATGGCATCGCTCTTGGAGGCGAGCGGGGTGCCTTCGGGGATAGCGACGGCCAGACGCTCCTCTCGGAGCACCGTGCTCACGATGGCGGTATCGGCGTGGCGCAGCCGTCCAAAGCCGATGTCGATCCGTCCCTCTTTCAAGGCGGGGAGTTGGTGGACCGACATCATCTCCAGAAGCTGGATATCGAGATCCGGCGCCTGCTGCCGTAGCTTGCGAACGAGTGCCGGCAGCCCGCCATAAAGGGTGGATGCGACGAAGCCGATCGACAGCACGCTGTTCTGGTTAAGGCCGACACGACGGGTCGCCTCCTTCATCTGCTCGACGCGGCCGAGGATCTGCAGGGCCTGTTCATAGAAGACGCGGCCGGCTTCCGTAAGGCGAACCGGCCGGCTGGAGCGGATGACGAGCTCTACGCCGAGTTCTTCTTCCAGCAACTGGATCTGCCGGCTCAGCGGCGGCTGCGCGATATGCAGGATCTCCGCGGCCCGCGTGAAATTGCGTTCCCTGGCCACCGCCACGAAGTACCGGAGCTGTCGAAGATCCATGATCGTCCCTGCCTGTGTTGAGCATAATTTCAACAGAATGACCTAAATCATCCCGAAAATACAGCAGGCAAATCAAACATCATACTCTGAAGGTATCATGCAACACTCAATCAATCTTGGACGGCGGAGGTGAGTTCGCACATCAATGCCCCATGAACGCGACCATTCACCCCCCACTCCAGGCGCTTGCCGCTGCCCCCACCGTCGAACGCATCGAAACAATGCTTGTCGACCTGCCGACGATCCGGCCACACAAGCTCTCGGTCACGACGATGAACGGCCAGACGCTGATGCTTGTGATGATCCATTGCAGCGACGGCATTGTGGGCATCGGCGAAGGTACGACCATCGGCGGTCTGGCCTATGGCGGCGAAAGCCCGGAAGGCATGAAGCTTTCCATCGATCGCTATTTCGCACCGGTGATGCTCGGCGAAGACGCCACCCGCATCCAGTCCCTGATGGCGCGACTTGGCAAGATGGTGAAGGACAATCGGTTTGCCAAGAGCGCGGTGGAAACCGCTCTTCTCGACGCCCAGGGCAAGCGCGTCGGGCTGCCGGTCAGCGAACTCCTCGGCGGCCGCCGCCGTGATCGCCTCCCCGTCGCCTGGACACTCGCATCGGGCGATACCGCACGCGATATCGATGAGGCCGAGCAGATGCTCGCCCTTAATCGCCATGCGATCTTCAAGCTGAAGATCGGGCGGCGATCGGTTCGCGAAGATGTCGCCCATGTCGCAGCGATCAAGCGGGCACTCGGCGAGCGCGGCGCCGTGCGTGCCGATGTCAACATGGCCTGGACCGAGACCGAAGCCAATCTCGGCATCGCCGCTCTTGCCGATGCCGGCTGTGAACTGGTCGAGCAGCCGGTCCGATCCACGGCCGCCCTCGGTCGACTGGTTCGCCGTTTCCCGATCGCCGTCATGGCGGACGAGGCCTTGAGCGGGCCGGAAAGCGCCTTCGAGATCGCGCGCAGCAATGGGGCGGATGTCTTTGCCGTGAAGGTGGAGCAGAGCGGCGGACCTTTTAACGCTCAGCGTGTGGCAGCGATCGCCGATGCCGCCGGTATCGAGCTCTACGGCGGCACCATGCTGGAAGGGGCGATCGGCAGCGTGGTTTCGGCCCATCTCTTCTCGACCTTTGCTGATCTGAAATGGGGAACCGAGCTTTTCGGACCACTGCTTCTCACCGAAGAGATCCTCGAAAAGCCGCTCGACTACAGCAATTTCTCGCTGGCCGTGCCGACGGCCCCAGGGCTTGGCATCACGCTGGACCCGGACAGGCTGAAACACTTCACACGCGAGGGATCTCGCCACATGACCTGCGCGACGGAATGAGGAGAAGACCATGCTGTTTCACGTCAAGATGACGGTCAATCTGCCGCATGATCTGCCAGCGCAGGAGGCCGCAGAAATCTTGCAGCGCGAGAAGCGCTATTCGCAAGACCTGCAGGCAAAAGGCAAGTGGCGGCATATCTGGCGGATCGCCGGCCACTACGCGAACGTCAGCATTTTCGACGTGGCCGACAATGAGGAGCTGCATGGGCTTCTCTCCGGCCTGCCCCTTTTCAAATTCATGGACATCGAAGTGATGCCGCTGCTGCGCCATCCCTCGGCTGTTCGAGACGACGACAGTTGACGACATGCCGGCAGCGGCCGGCGCAATTCAACCCATGTGAGGAGGACATGACATGAGCGTAAAGATCTTCAACCGCCCCGACATCCAGGACTTTCTGAAGGTCCTGAGCGGCCAGGACAAGACGAGCGGCAATCCGCGCGTCAAGCAAATCGTCCACCGGGTCGTATCCGATCTCTTCAAGACGATCGATGACCTCGACGTGACGCCCGACGAATACTGGACCGCAATTGCCTGGATCAACGAGATCGGTACCGCGGGTCAGGCCGGCCTGATTTCCCCGGGCCTTGGCCTCGACCATTTCCTCGATGAGCGTCTGGACGCCATCGACGAAGCACTCGGCATCAAGAACGAAACGCCGCGGACGATCGAGGGACCGCTCTACGTGGCCGGAGCTCCGGTCTGTGAAGGCTTTGCCCGTCTCGACGATGGCACCGACACAGACGGTCACACGCTGATCATGCACGGCACCGTCTATGGCGCCGACGGCAAGCCGAGCGCCGGGGCAAAGGTCGAAGTCTGGCATTGCGACACGCGCGGCTTCTACTCACACTTCGATCCGACGGGCAGGCAGGCGCCCTTCAACATGCGCCGCACGATCATTACCGACGAGCACGGCCGCTACAAGTTCCAGAGCATCGTGCCGCACGGCTATGGCGTTCCCCCGGGCAGCCCGACCGAGAAGCTCCTGTCTGCGCTCGGCCGCCATGGCCAGCGTCCGGCCCATATCCACTTCTTCGTCAGCGCCGATGATCACCGCAAGCTGACGACACAGATCAATATCGCCGGCGATCCGCTGATCAACGACGATTTCGCCTATGCGACCCGTGACGGTCTGGTGCCCGACGTCATCGAACGCACCGACGACGCCAGCATCACGGCGAACGGTCTTACCGGTCCCTTTGCCGAAATCGTATTCGACATCAAATTGACTGCCCTCGTCGACGGCGTCGACAACCAGGTGAATGCCCTGCGCCCGCGCGCCGCTGCCTGACCCGACAGGTGGTCCGGGAAGACCGGACCACCTCCCCCTTCGTCCCAATCCATCGACATCGTTGCCACGGCGGGGATCTATCCCCTCCGCGGTGGGAGAGAAACCGTGTCCAAGATCATCAACAAGCATGCTGCCCTGCAGGACCTGCTGGCCAATGCGGTCGAAGACGATCACGAAGCTGGCGTCTTCAGATGCCGCCGCGACATCTTCACCAATCCGGACCTGTTCGAACTGGAGATGAAATACATCTTCGAGAGCAACTGGGTCTATCTCGCCCATGAAAGCCAGATCCCGGAGGTAAACGATTATTACACCACCTCGATCGGTCGCCAGCCGATCGTCATCACGCGCGACAAGACCGGGACGCTCCATGCGGTGATCAATGCCTGCGCCCATCGCGGTGCGATGCTGTGCCGTCGCAAGCATGGCAACAAGGGCTCGTTTACCTGTCCCTTCCACGGCTGGACCTTCTCCAACAACGGCAAACTGCTGAAGGTGAAGGACGAAAAGACGACCCAATATCCGGAACAGTTCGCCAAGGACGGGTCGCATGACCTGACGCGTGTGGCCCGCTTCGAAAACTATCGCGGCTTCCTGTTCGGCAGTCTCAATGCCGATGTCGCATCGATCGAGGATTTCCTCGGCGAGACGAAAGTAATCATCGACCAGATCGTCGACCAGGCCCCTGAAGGCCTCGAGGTTCTGCGCGGGAACTCGTCCTACATCTATGACGGCAACTGGAAGCTCCAGATGGAGAACGGCTGCGACGGCTATCACGTCAGCTCCGTCCACTGGAACTATGCCGCGACCATGGGCCGCCGCAAGGAAGAGGGCACCAAGGCCGTCGACGCCAATAGCTGGAGCCGGTCGGTTGCCGGCGTCTACGGCTTCGACAACGGACATATCCTCCTCTGGACCAATACCATGAACCCGGAAGTGCGCCCGGTCTACAACAGGCGCGACGAAATCCGGGAACGGGTTGGCAGCGACAAGGCCGATTTCATCGTCAACCAGACCCGCAATCTGTGCGTCTACCCGAACGTCTTCCTGATGGACCAGTTCAGCACGCAGATCCGCGTGACGCGCCCGATCAGCGTCGACAAGACCGAGATCAGCATCTTCTGCTTTGCGCCCAAGGGCGAAAGTGCGGCCGACCGGGCACTGCGTATCCGGCAATACGAGGACTTCTTCAACGTGTCAGGCATGGGCACCGCAGACGACCTCGAAGAGTTCCGCGCCTGTCAGACCGGCTATGCCGGAACCGCGGCGCTCTGGAACGACCTTTCCAGAGGTGCACCGCTCTGGATCGACGGGCCGGACGATAACGCGCGCCGGATGGGTCTGAAGCCCCTGCTCTCGGGCGAACGCAGCGAGGACGAAGGGCTCTTCGTGCGCCAGCACGAATACTGGGCCAAGGTGATGCGCAACGCGCTTGCCACAGAGATCGAAGGAGCGTCCGCATGAGCGCGATCGAGACCCAAATTGCCGCCTTCCTCTACCGCGAAGCCC